>CM075863.1:39199029-39480485 GCA_038021265.1 Cyprinella venusta
TGATTAAATACAAAAGGGATTGTATGATTTAACCCTTTTTTGCTTTTGCATTTAATGCATTGAGTGATGAAAATGACTGATCTATACAAACAAATCTGTTCTTTTCTTTCCCAAAACTGAATCGATTATGGAAAACTGCAGTTGTTACAGTAAGTGTATTTTTGAAATAATCACGCTCTGAGATCATCACTGCTTACAGGTCGTTCTTGCTGAATCAGAGTTTAGTCATCATGTCTCACTGTTGATGGTACAAACTCTGTGTATGATTTAGAAAGGATTCCATTTGTGATGCACTCTTGTGGTTTTTCTTTTTCAGAATGAGTACATGAAAGATGATTTCTTCATTAAGATTGAAACCTGGCATAAACCAGACATAGGAACAACTGAGAATGTGAGTGTTTGTCTCCAGTTCATCTGTGCCTTTTTGAGGTGTTGTGCTCTCTCAACCAGAGTGTCTCCCACCAGTTTATTGGTTTGGGTGCAATGCACCGTAATCAGTTAATTATAATTGATAAAAACCTGCTGTTGTAATGGATGGTTAATGGACGAACTTGCACCTCAATCAGATTTGTTTATTAAATAACATGTACGTTTTGATAAGACTTTCCGGTGTAATGGGCGTCACCATCTTTCTCACTTCTATTCAGGGCTTGACTTGAATTATTTGTTACTATGTCTTCATTCTAATGTTTCTATCTTCCACTTATGCAGCCTCATGGTCTTCCTCCTGAGGAATGGGAGGACATTGAGATTGTGCCGATCGATATAGCTGATCGCTCTCAGGTGGATGATGTGGTGAGTTGAATTAGAAAAATGCATTTCTGACTTTGTGTGAAATTGTCTCGCATTTGTATTCATGATATACAGTCAGTGTTAAACTTATTCTACCTCATTTTGATTCAAATTCTGCAGTACTTCATAAGCTCTGAATCATCGGTTGATCTGCTGTTTTGCTTTAATATTTGTCCTCTTCTTTTCTCATACACTCCCATTGCTTCATGCCTCCATCATGGTTTCATTCATCACTCAGGACTACAAACCAGAAGAGGACCCTGCCGTCTACCACTCGGAGAAAACTGGGAGAGGACCTCTGGGACCTGAATGGAAGGTACACACACAAACACACATACATATTAGGGGTGTAATGATACATTCATGTCACGATTCAATAAATCGCTATAGACCATTTCACAAGATGTAAACAACACTGGTCCAGAAGCACTTCCTGTTTCAGTTTTTTAACACTACATAAAAGCTGGGATAAAATACAACCAACAGAACATTTAAAACTGAATCAAAAAGTTAAACAAACATCTTTAAAATGTTTTCTTTACAAGTGAAATAAAGAAAACAGTTACAAACTGAAACAGGAAGTGTTTCTGGACCAGTGTTGTTTACATCTTTTGAAATGGTCTATACTGAGCTCACGATACAATACTACTTGCAATATTTTAAGCCACAATAAAGAAGAGATTTTTTTATTATTATTTACTTCTTTAATATAATTATTTTATTAATAATATATATTTTTTTTAATTATTAGAACCCACAAATATTCCCCCATTGCATAATTATACATTATATTTAACATTATATGTAGTAGTTCGATGTTGTAATGTCACTGAAAACTTTTTTTTTTAATTACAATTTTCTAATTACTACCTTTTTTTGTATTTTTTTATCACTACGTTTTTATTGTTATTAGTACACAATCTTAAAGTTCACCCAAAAATTTAGTTTCTGTCATTAATTACTCTTGTCATCCAAACCCGTAAGACCTTGGTTCATCTTCAGAACACAAATGAAGGTATTTATGATGTAATCCGAGCGGTTTCTGAAGCAGTCATAGACTGCAACATCATTGCAAATTTCAAGGACCAGAAAGGTAGTAAAGACCGTTAAAACGATCCATGTGACTGCAGTGGGTCAACCGTAATGTTAAGCAATGAGTTTCGACTTTCTGACGTGGAACCCAGAAGCACTGCACTGTTTACCATGTGATCAGCTGGTTCAGAAGATGGAAAATATTTAATAAAAAATATCTTCATATGTGTTCCGAAGCTGAATGAACGTCTTGCGGGTTTGTAACAACATGGGGGTGAGTTTTTTTTTTTTTTTCTTTCTTTTCAAATCATTCTGGATTTATTTTATTTTTTAGAGAACAGAGCTAATGTTACCTGTCAGAAATTTGAGTTCACAATCTTTTATGCACAGTTTCTGTTGACATTAATTTAAAAAGTTATATTTTATTGTACTATCCAAAAGAGTGATTATCTACAATATCTGTTCCTAATGCATCCATCTCTCCGTCTCTTCCAGAAAGAGCTTCATAACGGTAACTGTCCCTATATGACTGCATATAAGCTGGTGACGGTTCATTTTCGTTGGTGGGGTCTGCAGGGACGTGTGGAGAACTTCATTCATAAGGTGATCCATTAGCACTGTTATATACAGTAGTTCCTCATCATTACCAACACAGAGGCTCAACTTACACTCATACTCCCTCGGCTTTATCTTTCTGGGGTCTGTGAACTAACATTTTGTACTTAGCAATTCTGTAATGCTGCTTAGTGAGTAGATTAAATGTAAATTTTGGTTTGACCACTACTGTCAGTTGTTGATAAGTCTTTGTTGTACTTGCAGTAACATCAACCTCATCTCTCTCTGTCTGAGTAGCAGGAGAAAAGGCTCTTCACTAATTTCCACCGGCAGCTCTTTTGTTGGCTGGACCGCTGGGTGGACCTCACTATGGATGACATTCGTAGGATGGAGGAAGAGACGCAGAGGGAGCTGGACCAGGTATGTGTTTCTGTAGAAACCATGCAACGCAGTTCTGCCTACAGCAACCGAATGCTTGCAGGACTCACTAATATAGAGAATTTCACTAATATTACTATATTTGCAGAATATAGTCTTATTTGTGTGACATAAAGCTAGACTTGCACTATTGTGGAAACTATTGCACTATTTTATTAACTAATGTTGTACAAATATATTGCTCATATTAAGTTAATGTTAGTTAATGCATTTACTATTAATAACTAATTAAATGTTACGGAAACGTTTCTTCTTTTTATCAGTGTTGAAAACAAATGGGCTTAATATTCTTTTTGTGGAAACTGATACATTTTTAGGATTCTTTAATGAACAAAGTTCAAATGAGCAGCTTTCATTTGAAATAGATTTTTTTGCTTAAATGAAAAATGTCTCTACGATCTATGCTGAATAAAAGTATTAATTCTTTCATATAAAAAAAAAACTTACTGACCCCCAAATTTTGAATAGAAGTGTTCTTCTACGTGTCGTTGTTATTAAAAATCTGTTTATTTTAATTTTCAGATGCGTAGCCAAGGGTCTGTGCGAGGGATGAAAGCTGGCGAGGACTAGGGAGCGTCAAAAGAATAGAAGAAACAAAATAGGGGCTACTTTTTGATTTTACCTCCTCCAGTCCTCATGGCCAATCACAACGTGCCACATAATGAAGCCCTTCCAAACAGGAAACTGTCATCCCTTACCCAGGACGTGTCCATTACCATGAGTGTGAATGCGTTTGTGCGAATGAGCAGAGTATGCATGTGTATCAGTGGTTTGTGCAGTCTGACTTTAAACCTCATCATTTGCTGCCAAATTCTTTTGGATTCACTGTAAAGTGATACTGGCATTTCTTTTTATAATTAAGTATTATAACTGTTTAATGGTTTTTGGTTCATTTTGCAACCATCAGCTTTTTACTGAGTGCGCCAGTGGAGTAACGAACCCCAAGCCCGTTTCTCCAAGAGACTGGGGAAACATTTCACTACATGTATTATGACCATAAATAAATGGCTAAGTAATTTACTTCTTAATTCTGTTAAATCTGTCATGTTGTTCAGGAAATCTCTGTGGGAACTTGTATATGCCTCAAGAGGTATGATCAATAATGCCGGATTGAAGAAACTGAGATGAAAGGAAAACGGCTCAAAGCATAACGGTTTTCTGGTTTAGTTGTGGTGGTGTTTTGCTTTGGTTCAGTTCTGCACTGATTGCAGTGTGGATGTCGACAGCTGTGAACTGATACGGTTTCCTTTTTAAACGGAGTGTAAGAGCCTTGAAACCCTTCCCACATTTGACTGACATACTACAGGCCACACCCCTCTGTTCTAGTGGGGATGGTCTGAATTTTTGGAAAATTAAGTACAATTTACAATACTGTAACAATAAATAAAAGAAAAGATTGATAACCATGAGCTGTTTGCATCGTTTGATCTTTTGCGGTGTTATTTTTACTTCATATTATTACAAGCTCTGTTATTTCTTTGTGTTCAGAGTAACATAAAATTCATGTACAAAGCACAATTAATATCTTAATTGAAATGACTTGTTTTTATTATGCCTCCGTTTTCTACATTTTTAATAAAATGGAATGGAAATTGTTTTATTTGAAACAGGGACAATGCACAAATAAACATTAAACTTGTTAATATCAAAATATGTCTTGGGCCAGGTTATAGCAACAATTACTCATTTCCATCTGTAGTCCCTGGACAGGTATGACAGATTTAAAAAATAATGAATTTAAAATAGAAATTTCACAGCGAACTGCGAAGCACGTTCGTGACTCTCCTGTTCGAACTCGTTCATCAAAATGAACAAATCTTTTTCCGAGTCAATTCGTTCGTTTTGTTGGTTGAATGAACCAAATGACTCGGAAAAAGATTTGTTCATTTTGATGAACGAGTTTGAACAGGAGAGTCAAAAATGTGCGTCACAGAGCAGAGCAAGGCGAGCATTTGAGAAACTTAAACTTAAAGTGTACCTATTATGACATGTAAAATGTTCCTAATATTGTTCTGGGAGTCCCCAAAAACAATTTTACAAGCATGCAATGACAAAAAACACTTTTGTTGTCTTATAATATGCATTTATTTTTACCTGAATTGCCCACCGACTCCCATATGAATCGTTTTAGCGAGTTCTTTGTCCAAGACCCGCCTTTGCGTGACGCTAATCTGCGCTGATTGGTCAGATGACCTAGTGAGTTGTGATTGGTATTCTCTGTGCAGAAAAACGGAACTCCTATTACCTTAAATGGGTTCTCAACTCCGGTCCTCGCGACCCACTGCTCTGCATATTGAGCCTCAGCTCGTTAGGATAGAGCCGGCTCGCGAATCCATACTTTATAGCGTTTAGGTTTGTGAAGCAATCATCTTCAAAATGACGCGAACACAGAACAAGGTTTGGGCTATACTTGTGTGGTATAGCAGTACTTGTCTTCAAATACTCCTCACTTGGCAGGTTAAAAAAGTTCGCTTTTGCGTCGCACTTCAAAACACAGCGTCTCGCCGACATGATTGTTTTCCGAAGCCCAGATCTCGAAAAACGACAGTCCAAAAGGGTGCGGTGGGTCCAAACCTCCGTGCTCTCAGACCTCCCTGGCCAGCCCAGGCAGGGTGGCCCGTCCTGGGCCAGTTTCAGATTTGCCCGCCACCCCTGGAGCTCCGGTTTTCCCTAGCGTCTCCGAGCGCAATAAGTGGGCGTTTCTTATTCAAATAACTTGTCAAGTTGACGTCAACTAGACAAAGGGAAAGCATCGTTTTTCGAACGATTCATATCAGCGACTCAGAGTCGACTCTTGTTTTTGAGAGACAATAACTTTGTATACGATGAACTTTCATGTTTAAAACTTTGCAGGATGTTTTCGTTCACTTAGATCTATGTTAAATACTACATGAAGGGCAATTTTCAAAAACCGAAAATAGGTACCCTTTAAATAAAACTTAAACTTTGTCATTTATTTATTAAATGAGTGATCGTTTCGCTAGATAAGACCCGTATTCATCGTCTGGAATCGTTTAAAGCCCTTTAGTTGAACAGTTTGCCGTTTGTACTGTCTTTTGGACCTTTAACCGTTTGCGTCCCACTGAAGTGCATTATGGAGAAAAATGCTGGAATGTTCTCTTCAAAAACCTTAATTTCTTTTCGACTGAAGAAAGAATGACATGGACATCTTGGATGACATGGGGGTGAGTAATTTATCAGCAAAAGTTTTTTCAAAAGTGAACAATATGGCGGCACTCCTTTAAAGATGTGTGCAAACCATAGACAGTAAAAGAAAACAACTTGGTGCAAACTTGCTTAGGCTACTTGGCAACCAACTCTTTATGTTGTGGGAGGCTAACGTTACACTCCCCTTTGTGACACTTTTTTGCGGAGCAGTGTTAAAATCTTTTTTAGAAGTGGAGCAGTAGCGCTGTATATGATTTTATGTATCTAAGACACATTCATAGAGTGTTTTATTAGAATATCAAGACTAAGTTGATCATATTTGACCAGTATATGACAGTGATGATGATAATGACGTGTTTTTTCATCATGGATCTTGAGGCAGTTTTTGTACAGAGATTCTAAAGGTTTTATGACTGTTTTACATGTCTGAGACTAGGATGTAATACAGGACAAAAGGTGGGGGATGATCATTGCATTTAAATATGTACTGGATGCTACTGCGGTGAGAGAGTTTCTTATGTATCTAAAATTTGCTAAATTATTTCAATTTGTTTCTCATTTTTTAACATGACCTTAGTGTCGAAGTTAGGCCTACCCATAGATTAATTAAATTTGTCTTAGATTTAAACATTTAAATGTATCTACATACACTCACCGGCCACTTTATTAGGTACCCCATGCTAGTAACGGGTTGGACCCCCTTTTGCCTTCAGAACTGCCTCAATTCTTTGTGGCATAGATTCAACAAGGTGCTGGAAGCATTCCTCAGGGAGTTTGGTCCATATTGACATAATGGCATCACACAGTTGCCGCAGATTTGTCGGCTGCACATCCATGATGCGAATCTCCCGTTCCACCACATCCCAAAGATGCTCTATTGGATTGAGATTTGGTGACTGTGGAGGCCATTTGAGTACAGCGAACTCATTGTCATGTTCAAGAAACCAGTCTGAGATGATTCCAGCTTTATGACATGGCGCATTATCCTGCTGAAAGTAGCCATCAGAAGTTGGGTACATTGTGGTCATAAAGGGATGGACATGGTCAGCAACAATACTCAGGTAGGCTGTGGCGTTGCAACGATGCTCAATTGGTACTAAGGGGCCCAAAGAGTGCCAAGAAAATATTCCCCACACCATGACACCACCACCACCAGCCTGAACCGTTGATACAAGGCAGGATGGATCCATGCTTTCATGTTGTAGACGCCAAATTCTGACCCTACCATCCGAATATCGCAGCAGAAATCGAGACTCATCAGACCAGGCAACGTTTTTCCAATCTTCTATTGTCCAATTTCGATGAGCTTGTGCAAATTGTAGCCTCAGTTTCCTGTTCTTAGCTGAAAGGAGTGGCACCCGGTGTGGTCTTCTGCTGCTGTAGCCCATCTGCCTCAAGTTCGACGTACTGTGCGTTCAGAGATGCTCTTCTGCCCACCTTGGTTGTAACGGGTGGTTATTTGAGTCACTGTTGCCCTTCTATCAGCTCGAACCAGTCTGGCCATTCTCCTCTGACCTCTGGCATCAACAAGGCATTTCCGCCCACAGAACTGCCGCTCACTGGATGTTTTTTCTTTTTCGGACCATTCTCTGTAAACCCTAGAGGTGGTTGTGCGTGAAAATCCCAGTAGATTAGCAGTTTCTGAAATACTCAGACCAGCCCTTCTGGCACCAACAATCATGCCACGTTCAAAGTCACTCAAATCACCTTTCTTCCCCATACTGATGCTCGGTTTGAACTGCAGGAGATTGTCTTGACCATGTCTACATGCCTAAATGCACTGAGTTGCCGCCATGTGATTGGCTGCTTAGAAATTAAGTGTTAACGAGCAGTTGGACAGGTGTACCTAATAAAGTGGCCGGTGAGTGTATATTATATATTGGCCACTTACTAACATTTCCAAATAAGTATTAAGTTTAGACCAGTTTGTGAAAAACATAGATGCAGGTTTCCCAACATTTAATGTGAGGCATGTGTCATATAACCAATCACTGACCTAGCTCATATTACTTGATGACATTTTACAATTATAGTCATTTAGCAGACGCTTTTATCCAAAGCGACTTACAACTGATGACTAAACCAAGCGAGTCATCGTGAAGAGGCAAAAACAGCAAGAAGAGCTTAAAATACAAAGTTCACACATTGCTTGAAGTAGCATAAGCCAGACAAGTGAGGTTTAAAGAAAAAGGAAAGAATTTTTTTAAAGGTTAAGTGCTCATGGAAGAGATGAGTTTTTGTTTTGAGTCTTTTGAATCCTGTCAGGGATTCTGCATTCTGGATGAGGGTGGGCAGATCATTCCACCAGCATGGAACCGTGAATGAGAATGTTCTGGAGAGGGATTTTGTGGCTCTCTGTGATGGTACCACGAGCCATCGCTCATTGACTGATCGTAGGCTTCTGCTAGGGATGTAGACTTCTGCTAGGGATGTAGGATGTAGATGTAGACTAGTAGTGAGTGGAAGTAGGAGGAAGCTGATCCTGTGGTCAGTCTGTAAGAACTTGATTTATTTTTTCCATACTATGGAAGTTAACAGGGTCCATCAACCGTTTGGTTACTGACGTTCTTCTAAATATCTTCTCTGTTCAGCAGAAGATTATCCCTTCAAGTCATATTCGATTAATTAGTTTGCTCGTAGCCCCATCATTAAATGTAAAATCTCTTTCTCAATATGATGACGCAGCACAGGAATAGGAAGAGACAAAAGAATACAAAAAAATAGGGGCTATAGCAGATTTAGCATAATGTAATAATCTTTGTTAATAGACTATTTTATGCAATGTATGTCAAAGTGTGCCTTGGATGGCAGAAAAAGAAAATAATAACAAGGTGGAAACAACAGACAAATTTTGATATTCAGTTTTTTTTTTTATTGTTATCACATGCCTGTGTGTGCTGGTAAAACTACATATCATATTTCCGTGAAATTTGGTAATGAGAGAATTTGTAATTTGATGCGTTTTAATTCGGCAAGAATGGCAAGAGCAAAGAAGAGAGATTTTAGGGAAAAAAAATGTTGTGAGATTAAAGTCTTCTCACATTGCACATGCCATGAGTTCAACGTGTCAAGAGACTGAGCAGAACACAAAACCTGTTATATCATCAAGATTTTAAACGTTTTAAGAATGGAAAACATCCTGCTTTAAATACTAGATTAAATGCAGACAAAAAGTGGAAGACAGAAGGAGAGTCTGATGGATGAGTGCGGGATTATGAAGCATCAGAGAAAAGAAAATACGTATATAGTGGATTAAATAATAAAAATAGATAAATAAAAAAAACAGGTCAGCATTACATAATTTATCTTCATGGATTTTCTAGGCATGTTCTGACTATATGTCTATCATTTCCTCTGCATCAGTCATGCTGGCCATAACTTTCATCATCATTTTAGTCTATATTTGATACGTTGTCTAAATGACTTGCTCTGAAACCGTAGTTTTACGTCCTGGTGTTTCTGGTGGCTTTTCAGTGAAATTTTTGTAATGACTACAAACAAATTTTCTTTACACATTGAATATATGCAAGTGTACGCAACATAATCATTATTTTCCTTTAATTTTTTTAACATTTGTGAGGCACAATGTTAAATAAAACACATAATATTAAAATAAACAAAAAATTGGAATGAGTTCCAAAAGTCTGAGACTATTACTGAAAATTATTGTATTATATTTATATACTGTAATTATTTTATGCATTATTTTGGTATTTAATTTTTTCTTACACATGGGGGCCCCCGCCACCCTAAGTCCTGCCCTGCCTGGAACAAACGTACTGGTCATGATGCAATGATGTTTATGCATGTCTCCCAGTTTCTGCATAGGCAACTGGGATAGGCTCCCCTGTATAGACTCCCTACGGTTTGAATTAATCTCGCTAAATGCATTTCAATCCAAAATGAAAGATTTAGAGGCAGATGCCGTAATATGTAAATGCTCTTAGACTGAATTTAAAATGTTAGTTTTTAATCTTCTGTGTTATATGTTTATACATACGTTTGTATTTGCTGCCTGCCTTGGCCAGGTCACCTTTGCAAAATAGGTTCTTAATCTCAATGGGACACTCCTGGTTAAATAAAGCTTTAATAAAAAAATAATAAATAGGATTTCAATATAAACAGATTGGTGAAGGACCGGATGTCGTTAATGGCTTAGCGAGGTTATTCAGCACATCTGGCATAGAGGTTTATGAGCTGCTGCCTGTCTATGAGGAACAAAAGAGTAGGTTAATTACAGGTCAGGAGGTAACTTGTGCACTGTATTAAAAGAGTGCAAGGTTTTGGATAGTTAAAATGTAGTCTTTTTATTTTTTTTGTAACAATGCGGACTGCACGGAGGTTCATCTGTTCAGTGGAACAGATGTTTATGAGAAGGTTTAGTAGACCAGTGTGAGCTGAGCAGATGTGCCATGAAGTTCGTGGAAAAGCGTGATCAGCTGCGGAGGCTAAAGGGATTACTGACTGCAGGATTTGATTATATTAAATATATTATGTTTCCCGACAGTCTCTACTTTTAATGCCATTTTCAGGCCAAAGTGCAACATACAAGCCATAAATGAGAGAGTATCGGTCTAATGCAGAACATTATACAAGCACACACACATTCCCTAAGTAAACAATGCATGGCCGTCCACGTCATTTGAAAGAAAACAGGACTCGTGGATGCATGCAACCTTCTTCCACTGCCTCAAGCTCCAGTTCTGACACTCGTGTTCCCATGCTCTTTTTCGACGGTGGACAGGGGTCATCATAGGCACTTTGTGTTGTGATGTATTCCTCCCATAACCATCATTAAAATTTTGTGACTTGTGCCATTGACTCGGACCAGACTGGATAGCCTTCACTGGCCTCGTGCATCAATGAGCTTTGGGCGCCCAACACCGTGTCGCAGACTTACCGGTTTTTAATAACTGAAAAAATCCAGTGAGATTTTCGTATGCTCAACAGCCGGTGTGCCACACAGAGATCTGATCTCACCATTATCAAGTCCATCTGGGCTTACATGAGAAAACTGAGGCAGACTAAATCCAGAAGAATTGTGGGAATGTCTCCTTGACGCTTGAAGATACTGACGTGCAAAGCTACCTGACAAAAACTGAAAGGACACAGTTTAAGATATTTTAGATTTAGTCCGACAGCTTTCTGTCCCTCCACTGAAAATGTATGTACGGTATACTGTCCTTGTCCAGAAAGGAAATACAGACAGCATCAAAGTAGTCCATGTGACATTAGTGGGTTAGTTCGAATTTTTGAAGCATCGAAAATACATTTTGGTCCAAAAATAACTAAAACTACGACTTTAGAAAGCTCTTGACTTTAGAAAGCTCTCGGACTAAATCTAAAATGTCTTGTTTCAAAATGAAAAGGAAGGCTTACTGCGCTTCGGTAAATTGCCAAACGATCCGGTGCAACCAGGGCAGGACAAGACCGAACAGAAAGGGAGAATCACCGGTGCAAAAATCTTCTTGGGAACAAATTTATTAGAGGTGCAAAACATTTCGATGTAAAACTACATCTTCATCACCTTCTGGACTCTGATAAGGACTCTGATGAAGATGTAGTTTTACATCGAAACATTAGTCAGGTTTTGCACCTCTAATAAATTTGTTACCAAGAAGATTTTTGCACCGGTGATTCTCCCTTTCTAAAATATCTTGTGTTCCGAAGATGAACGGAGGCCTTACGGGCTTGGGACGACATGAGGGTGAGACATTAATGACATTATTTTCATTTTTGGGTGAACTAATCCTTTAATTCATGTAAATGTTGATTGAATTTGCATCAGGAAATTACAGGCAAATGATAGTAGATTTCTATCATAATATTTACTCCTGTAATGCTCTTTCTGTTTAAAATGTATACAGACACACATTGATGCAATGCAGAATTAGAGGGCGGATAGACTGTGTTCCAGTTCCCTGATGACATTTGTCATTTCCAGTGATGAGCTTAACTAAAGCTTAGATGATCAAATTACATACACACTAATGCGAAATTCAAAATTTGGACATACACACTAATGAAAAAGTAATAACAGTCAGAGAATCTTTAATTTGGTTTTATGCCAAAAGTTCAAGTATGTGTGTCCAATGAAAGATACTATCCTCTGAACATATATGTCAGACATGCACTGCATTGTTACATAATACTGATATATGACATTATTATCATTTACAGTTTATATAGGATTCAGTGTTTGAGGTCATGTAAAGCACAACAAAGTGGTACTCAAAGAGTAAGATATAAATACACAAACAAAATGGTATAAAAAAAAATGTTCCCAAATGCATAGCCTACTGTAGCCATTGACTTTATTGACGGTCTGACCGATGCAGATGTTTCTGTCTCTGGAATGCTTGTCTCAGGCCTTCTTTAACGTCACAGGTGCATTCTCAATTTTTAGACATCATTTTGACAAACTCTAAAGGAGAGAGGTTTTAAAAAAGAAAGAAAAAGCGAAGCATTAGTTTTAACTAGAGCTAAGGCTGATATGAAGTGAGATTACTATCAGTATCCAGTCCGTAATAACTATCCGATTTGCATTTTAGATTAATCTATTTTGTTTCCATATTATTATATTATATTATAAAACTTTTAATTGTTTTACCAGTTTAATGAGATGAGAAAAATCTCTTTTCCAAGAGATACCTGGCCAAAATATTACCATAAAATGGAAACATTTGTAAATATTTAGTTAATCACTTAATGTAAAGCTAATTCCATAAGTAGGGTTTAGCACAAACCCGTTCTTGACCTCACATTTGATCACACTTACAGTCTTGTTAGTTTCATTAATGAAACACGTCAGCCGCTCTGATGTTAATAGATTAAAGAAGGTTCTCAACACTTCAGTAATTACTAAGGTCAGTCCAGGCCTATGGTGTTTAAAGATGCAAAGATCCCTTAGCATGCCTTTCCGCACATGAAAAGGTTCTGCAATTGATCTGTGTGTAATTATATAACCTGTGTGGCAGTGCTAAACTAAAACAGAGTGTGTGGAGATGATCCTATAATGGAGTGGTTCAACTAAACCAGAACAGTTAAGTATTTTAACTTCTGGAAAGAGGCTATAGCTACATTTTTCAAGAAGCCTATCTGTAGCCTACTTTATCATTCTTATTTTTGGACAGCACAATGTTGTAGGCCTACGTTTACTCCACTACATTTTTTACATAGTTTTTAACTGAAGAAATCGTAACCTGTTCGAAAAGCGGTAGCAGTGGTTTGGTTAATCTGTTAGATTTGTTTGTAAATGGTTCATTGGTGAATTCGACCATCTATTCTCGAGTCACTCACTGATCAATATGGACAAACTGATCAAAATGGTCCGTTCAGAGCGAGTCTCCAGTTAAAGGGATAGTTCACTTTGAAATAAACTTTTGATATGTTTTAGCTTACCTCAAGGGCATCCAAGATGTAGGTGTCTTTGTTTCCACAGTATTTTCAATTTTTATATTTTTTGGTCAAACTGTTCTTGTCTGTCAGTCATATAATGGAGGTATATGGGGACCACCCATGGGTCCACCTCATAGAGCATGCACAGAGAAGTCTCTTTGAGGTGGACCCCCTATACAAATGACTGACAGACAACAACGGTTTGACCGAAAAATATCAAAATTGAAAATAATGTGGAAACAAAGACACCTACATCTTGGATGCCCTTGAGGTAAATTAAAACATATTAAAAATTCATTTCAAAGTGAACTATCCCTTTAAGACTGAGCCAAGAGCGGGAGATCCTCGGAGCTTGAGTGCACGCGCGACTGATGGCGTGAAAGATAATGCCCAATTTTAGGATTGATTATTGTTGTAGTAGGTTAAATGAAAGGTCTGTCAGTTGTCTGTGAACTAAATTTGCTGTAAAGGTATGAAATAGTATGAAATAGGCTACCTGAATGAAGAAATGTCCACAACTTTAAAATAGAGAAAAATGCTCCTTTCCCGCATGGCAGTTTCAAATGAGAACTAGAATGTAAGTTAGCGTTATTCCTTAAATGTTTACACATTTTGTCCTATGAAATTTTCACAAACGAGTGAAATACAAATTATTATTTTGAGCAGAATGTAGACTAGCCTACATAAAATTGGAAAATAAATAAACAAATCCAGTATTTAGCTACATAAGTAGGCTACATTATTGAAAACTAGTATTTTTATTTTTATTTACTGGAGTAGCCTATTATACTTTACTTTATTACTTTGTCTAACACTGATTACTTTGTCCACTCACAGTTTCTGTTATTAAAAACAAGCAGCATTGTCATAAATACAGCAGAAATACCAGAGGAAATAGCTTTGAAAATTGTATTGCCATGAAGAACAACTGTGCTAATAGGCTTTTGGTGAAAAAATCTACATTTTGTTGATATAAGAATCTATTTTACCCTCAAAATCAACGGTCCCGTCTCCATTATTGTCTGCTTCTCGGACCACCGCTTCTATTTCCTTCTTGTTCGTGTTTTCACCTAGCAGCTTTAGCATTGCATGCTTCAACTCTTCGATGGTGATAGAGCCGTCACCGTCCATATCAAACTACACAAAAATATAAAAAGATTACACTCCTTTATGCTTTTTGTTGGAAGTATGTTTGGGAAATGAAAAGGAAAAGGGTACATCCTTCACCTCTTTAAATGCATCTTTCAACTCTTTCAGTCCGATCATTCCAGACGTTTCTGCCAGTAGCTTTGGGGCCATGAGGTCAACAAAATCCTGAAAATCTACACTTCCTCCAACTGAAAAAAGAGGCAAATAGAGAATAAAGATCGATGTGAGATCTATGTGATCAACACGTGATAAATAAATAGATGAAAGAATGTTAAGCAGACAAAATCAGTACAAAACACATTGACTTGACATCACAAAACAGTGTGAAACGGAAATGTCTCACGGTTCATGTTGATGTTCTGGCTAAGTTCAATCAGTTCCATCTCAGTGGGCATGTAACCCATCGTCCTCATCAGGTTCCCCAGATCTTTACAGCTTATCAGACCATCCTTATCCTTATCAAACTCTGCGAACGCCTCGCGCAGCTCTGGAATACACACAAGACAATTTAATTAACTAAAGAACAGAGATCTGGGTACACGACAAACTGTTTCAATAATCTCTGATTTATCATTAGTATTTCATTTAAACCTAATAGAAATATACAAAAAGTTTAAGGATTTTGAAAAAGTGTAAGCTAAGAACAGTTTGTGACATCTATCATTTGACTGTAGATTCTTGAAGCTTAAAGTGCTCCTGTCATTAAAGCGAGAGGACAAAACCAATACTAAGACATCTGAAATTCATGTAGATTTTTCAGGTCTACTTTTCACTTAATTGATTAAGTTTGTATCAACAAATATTTATTTATTTAGAAAAGATTATAAAATAGAAGCAGTCTCAGTACTCTCAGACTCATTGACTTTGACTCATTGTCTCACTTCACAGCATGGTTTGCATCGTATGCTGTACGATTAATGTGATTATATAAATGAAACAGAAATGTGGAGGTAAACATTAGAAAATATAACCGTTTAATAAAATAAATAACACTGTTCTACAGCCAAAATGTATCTGAAATAAATATAGTTAAACTTTGCTAATTATGGGTCACTGTGAAAGAAAATGATGCTTAAAATTTTTGATTGGCTCTAGTTTTCAAGATATGCTATTGGTTCGGTATGCGACCCTTGACTTGGGAATGGCGGAAGATAAGTGAGTTATAAAAGGAAGTGATCTCAATTTAAACCACCAACAACAACTTTCTGATGCTGTCTTTCTTTTTAACCGTATCTATTATATTAATATATAATACAACCCTTTTGTTTATTTTTAAAGTAGGCTATTACATAAACAATACAGGTGACAGGTAATATCTACACAATATTTAACATAGATTATTTAACAATACTTAAATATCTTGGAAACAGTAGCCAATCAGTTCATTTACATATTTGAATTCAGCGCATCAACAATACATAAACAGCACATTTTATCTCTAAAGCAGAGGACTTCTAAAAAAAATTGCAGACCAGTGCAATCAATTAATTTTCAAGAAATAATCAGGGACTCTCTGTTAAAGTCTTTTTTCAAATTTTGGTTTTAAATACATTTAATTTAAGTCAATTGTACATGTTTTGTAAAGTTTTATTGTAGAATAAAAGCAGTAAAACAATTGCACTTACCTTCTAGCTCCTCATCAGCGAGTGGACGCTCCTGTAAAACAGCACCAGTTAGGCTTTCTTGTGTGTGCATCAACTTTACATATTTACCAACATTTTTGGATTGAGCACAACTTTTCTGCAAGGTTTATACAAGCAACAATCTGTTGATGGCTTAGGACAGATTTTGAACTCATTCTCTCTCCTGCAAGCTCCCATCTTACATCCAAAAGCATTAGAAAGATCATCCAGATCAGTTCAGATATTTATAACTCTAGATGGATATTAAAAGATTGGTTCTGAATGACCTCAGAAAAAGTTTAGTGTGTAAACAAAAACTGACGTCATCGTGCAAAGTGAGGAACTTTAGGTAAAATCTGCTTGTTTTTGTATTTAACGTCTACCAATAAACTCTGGATCACTACAGTACCAGAATACAGTATATATATAATATAATAATATATATATATAAGCCAAAGAGACTTACAGTGTTTTTAGATCCTCTTAGGAAAATGCATGCTGGCCCCAGACTCATATCTGACAGCCTCTTCTGTGTGTCTTCTGTGTGTCTTTAAAAAATGTTCAGATATTGAACATACTGTAATTTGTATTGTGACAAAATAAATATTATAACTCTTCAAACATTGAATATAACACCAAATCCACACCAATCACAAGTTTGCAGCAAGAATCATCTTAATATGTCACCGCTGGTATTTAAAATATTTTTCATGTTTTTTAATTTATATTATGAATTTGAATTATATTTTGACATATTCTTTGGAGGCATTTCTTGAATGAAACCAAAAACAACTTTATTTGAAGGTGTCTTTGTTACACTATAATTATATAATTACTAAATAATATTACAAAAACATCTACATGTACTACTTACTAAAGGGTTAGGATTAGGGTTTGATTTGGTTTAGGGTTAGTTGCATGTAATTATGCATGAATTGTATTTATTACTACACTGTAAAAAAATATTGTTGGTTTAACTTAAAAAATGAAATAACCTGGCTGCCTTAAAATTTTAAGTTCATTGAAATGGAAAAATTGAGTTAATACAATGGTGATTGAATTAATCATCAGAAACTTAAAGTATTATGTTATCTGAACTACATAAATTGGTTGATTTGATAAAAGAAATAATGTTGTGATTACAAATCATGAAAATATACTTTTTTACAGTGTATATACGTGTAACATATGTAACAATGACACTATTGCAGTTCATAAATTTGTAACAAACATTCCCTCACCTGTTCAGCTGCTCGGTCCTAGTGGAAGAAGGTCAGTCCTCTTTAGTTTTGTTCTGCTTTGTGTTGCTTCTGCAGCCAACTCTCTTGTCCTCCTGTTCTTTGATTCAGTGCAAGAACAAACCTCTCTCACTGTCAGTCAGCAGCTCCTGAATGATTAAACGATACAGAGGGAGGTAGCAAGTCAAATAATACATGCATGAGTGAGCAATTGACAGTGTGTGTGTGTGTGTGTGTGAGAGAGAGAGAGAGAGAGAGAGAGATCAAATCTAGCTTAGAACCTGGCAAAAGTGACTTCAAATAACTAACATGAATTAGATTATTTTGTTTATAGTTTTTGTCCTCTGATTTTTTATTTAATCTGGATGTTACAGTCAAGTCCAATTTTTTAAAAAATAATCTGCTTTCAAATAAAATAGTCCCAAAAGCACAAAATAAGGTTACCTTTAATGCTCCTCAGTGCTCATGCTTCAGATGCCAATGTATCATAAATCTGCATGTGTGTATGAGTTTTATATAAGGACTGAGTTAACTGACGTACAACACCATGCTCGGTTGTCTCAGTATATTTCAATGCATGCATACATGTTACGTAAAGTGCTAATGCTAAGCAATTTCTTACATCCTGAAATGTGTTTGCGTAAGAGTAGCCCAGTAATCCCAGAGCTCTCTGCACTCCCCACCATCACTATAGTGTGTTGATGCTAAGATTACTGCTTAACGGTCCATTCACAGACAGAGAGAGATAGTGGGGCATAAGAAAAGAGGATTAAAATAGTGGAATAGAAGAAATCAAATGCTCAAATATCAACAAGGAGCAGATTGAAAGATATCTTGAGAGGATGGATAAAAGTAGAAGAATGACATTATTATAGCTGCCTCTGAAACAGCTTGAAGAGATGTGAAATGCAAATAGATGGACAGAAATTCTTAAAAAGCACGGTAAAGACGACTTATGGCATAAATGTGATCACAATTAAAATAAAATAAAAATGATTTTCAAACAGTTTTTTGGATTGGGGTTGTATATAATCATTATAAATAGATTTATATGTATTTTTTATAAAAGATTATGAATATAGAAAGATTACAGTAAATTACAGTAAAATTAAATGTATTATATAATTATAATTACACCATTCAAAAGTTTAAGGTCAGTAAGGTCTCTTCTGCTCAACTAGGTATTTGATCAGAAATACAGTAAAAACAGTAATATTGTGAAATAATATTACTATTTAAAATACCTGTTTTCTTGCACATTTTGAATGTAATTTATTGTGATCAAAGCTGAATTTTCAGCATCATTACTCCAGTCTTCAGTGTCACATGATCCTTCAGAAATCATATGCTGATTTGCTGCTTATGAAACATTTCTTATTATTACCAATGTTGAAAATATAATTCAAAAGAACAGAATTTATTTGAAACACATTATAAATGCCTGTCACTAGTCACTATACTTTAGTCACACTTTTTATATTTTATTCAAATCCTTGTCCTTGTGGTGAAATGTTCTCAGTCCCCATGAGGAAAATAGTTTATAAATCATACAGGATGAGTTTTTGGAAAATGTAAAATGCTGAAAGTTTTGTGTGATGGGTAGGTTTAGGGCTAGGGTTAGAGTAACGGGAGAGAATTTGGTACAGTATAAAACTATTTATCTATGGAGAGTCCCCATAAAACATGGAAACCAGTGTGTGTGTGTGTGTGTGTGTGTGTGTGTGCGTGTGTGAAGTATAATGGCTGTTTAATCTTGTTTTGTGCGTGTCCAGTTTCCGGTGTTAAAGCACATTGTCAGATTAAGTGTTGGGATTATAACATCTGTTGAAATATCAACCACTTTTTAATACAAAAAAAAAATGTTTATCTAACTGGAAAAAAATGCCATTCAGAATTCTGGCTAAACAGATCGTCTAACACACATTACATCACACGCACATTATTTCTAAACTCATTATCCTGTCTGTCTCGTCATCTGGCCCATTCTCGCATGCATCTTTGATTGTACACAGGCCCCTATACCCCTTCGTGATATTCTATCCTCTTTATTTTATGTTTCTCTACTCTCACAGGGTTCAATGCAGGAAGATAAAATTGCTGACAGAGGAGACCTCCAACCTCAGGTGTGTTTGGGTGCTGAGTGAATGTGACTCTCCTGCTGCGAGTGTGTGAAGGTGAAAGTAAACTGATACTTCCTCCCCCTCCAGTGTCATCAGCGACTAGAGAGTTTAAATTTAACAAAATGTTTTATTTGAACTCAGATGAATACATACTTGATTTGCAGGACAGTCATCAAGTGCATTGTTGGCAACAAGATCGAAATTCACGACGCATGCAATTAGTCTGGTCATATACAGAATGCTGTCTTCAGTGTGCTTCACAGGTCTGAAAATAAATCGGCATCTGATGAAATAAACTCAGATTCATAGCATAGCTGTGATTCGCGTGTACAGTATTTACGGAGAACCATGTATCACAGTATACATCAGAGAGGTCAGGATAAGAAATCAGGCACAAAAACGATAGAACAGGAGCGTGGGATTATAAAGACAGGCACGAGTTAAATGTAGATATGAAGTTTGAAAATTGTTCGCATGTCATCACAGTATCTGTGTGCTCAGGGCTCAAGAGTTCAGCAGTTCTGACTGAACTACTCTGACTAAAACATTTCAAAAGGTTTCGGTTGAACAGAGACACGATAAATAAGTGGTAGTGAATAAAATGTCCTCAGTGTGAACTTTCAACTAAACCAAAAGATGTTTTGCGAACGTTAAAACAACATTTTCGTCATTTTGCTACGACACGAAGTGGGTTGGACCAGTTACTGCTCCGGGGCAAAGATGTAGTCTAGAGCCTGTCTCTCCGCTGCAGCCACATTAGGATGCCACAGGTCCACACTGAAGATAACTCTGGGACCATCTTCAGCCCCCCCTAGAGGACAAACAGAAAAATGTTGCTTACATATGAGATCTTTAGTATATCTTTTTTTACAGTTTAAAGGGATACTCCACTCTTTTTTGGAAATAGGCTCATGTTACAACTCCCCCAGAGTTAAACTGTTGAGTTTTACCGTGTAGTCATCGCGTAGAACTATTTGTTTAACTACCAAATTACATGTAGCATGAAGGGATACACTTAGCCTCGATGCTCCAATGAGGAATTCAAGAGTTTCAACAGATGCGTTTCAATACATAGTAAAACAAAGAAACTTGTGATACTTATTTGCAAAAGTAACTTGTAAACTGCCAAATGTAAATTTAAAAATAATGCAATATGTTACTAGTTACTTGAAAAAGTAATCTGATTATATAACTCATGTTACTTGTAATGCAACCCCCTACAATGTCTCAAAATCCAAAAGAAATTCAGAGATCTTGACATGAATGCAGATATTTTTCATGTAACTAAATTATGTAAGCCAACTATCCATATTAATTTTGTTTTACTTACTACACTACTGTTCAAACGTTTGGGTCAGTTAACATTTTTTTTTTTTTCATTTTTAAATTATATATTTTTATTTAGCATGGATGCATTACATTGATCAAAAGTGACAATAATAATATAATATATAATAATATAATATAATCAATAAAAATATGTCTAATGTAACAGGCAAATGCAACTGTTTTCAACATTGATAATAATAATAATAATAATATTTCTTGAGCAGCCAATCATCATATTAGAATGATTTCTGAAGGATCTTGTGACATTGAAGACTGGAGTAACGATGCTGATTATTCACCATCACAGGAATAAATAACATTTTAAAATAAAAACAGTTATTTTAAATGGTTATATTTACAGCCTTGTCGAGCATAGAAACGTACAAACCCAAACGTTTGAATGGTAGTGTATGTCAATAACAATTTGTGTTGGTTTTATTTCTTTATTTTAATCAGAATTTTTTTTAAGAGAAACATCTGAGACCCAGTTGACAAATGAAAAAGCATCATGCTCATTGAAAATGATCCATGTGCCCTCTCAGATTTTTGCTTATGTAACACTCAACTAATCCAATTTTACACAAATGCAACTTACTTAAAAAGTGTTTTTTTTTTTTTTGGTCATGGCTTATTTCATCTAGGTCATAAAGTGTGCCAGGACTGTTGAAGTTTGAACTTTTTTGACAACATTTAGTTTTCTGACCATTATGTGAGACGGTATGCAGGAAGGAGTCATCCACAAGCAGGCAGTGTCCCTCTGACCAGCACTGAGGCTCCCCACCCACCACCAGCTCACACTGAGCAGGCGTCTGAAGACCTGACACAGAGACAGAGCAATTGCAGTGGAGAGGAATTTCATTGACATTAGGTTGGTGTTTATTATTTACACATGCATATATATCATTAGCCCATTGTTAAAGGTTGTATCAGCGATTGTGGGTGACGTCACCTCTGTTTGTGTTTGAAGTGAGATCCCAAACAAACCAAGTTAGCTCGCACCTCCCTCCTGTTTCATGCATCATGAAAAACTCACACACTAAATCTCTACAATCTGATATTCGCTACAGCTATCCAAGTTTAGTCGAGCTTGACGCATATTTTTTTCAGAATTATATATTCGCACACAGTTCACATACAAAAAAGTCAGCACTAGAAGATACTCACCTGTTGGCATCCGATTTAAAAGTTCTCTCCACCTTTCAAAAGCCTTCCCGATTATTATTCGTTTATTTGAACACAAACGACGGTATTCCCTCGCCCTAATCCTCCTTCTCTTCTTGGGGATTGCCATTTCCATGTTAAATCTGATCCGTTGAAAGCATAGAGTTGACAGACGCTGGCTTATTCTTCAGCTCCGACATCGCGTGCAGGCGCAATGAACGAGCGCAAAAAACAAACAACACCCGCCCCTGTCGAAGATTGGTTAGAACATTGTTTATTTTGATTTTGTACCCATTTGTTTATGTGTGAAGATCTCAGAGCCTAGGCTGCCGACAAAGATGCATTTTTTGGCAGCCTGCTTATGGGACGGGCAGCTAGAGGATCGTTAGGAAAGATTAGATGAAGGTGATCATTTTTGTTTGGGCCTGAAATCGCTGATGCAACCTTTAACGGGCAATCCACTGAAGAGGATCAAGCCAAAAAGTTTTTCTCTGTGATTTAGTGTTGTGACTTACCCAGATGGCAGCGCAGACGTGTGTTTGTAGGGCCATAGGCTCCTCCCAATGTGGCCCCTGGACCCAGGAGCCAGAAGCCAGCGGACCCCAGAGAGTTACTGCTGATGAAGGTTCTGAGCGAGAGGAGGGTTCGGTATGTACACGGACACGCACGGCAGTTACTGACAACACACACCCCAGCAGTGTAAAGTGGGAACACTGTCTGGCCCTGAGAGATGAATACATGAGCTCATCATATATGCATATCCACACGATCCACATTTTCCTTGTTTATATAACTGCTGGGAATCTTTTGTAACAGACACGGCATTTTGGTAGCCTGATTATTATGAGAGAATGATGAATTGAATGCAAACAGATCCCTAACAGCAGTGCAGTACAGATATTGATTGGAAGATATTAAGAGAGGCTGACAAGGACAGCCAGAGAATGAAATACTCTTGGTGAATGAGCATGCCGGATGAAATTGCATGAGGCAGAACACAAGTGAATTGTTTACCTAAAATTAAAAATGCCGATTTGCTCCCTCAAGTTCTTTTAAACCCAATTGCTGTTATTTTTCTTCTTCTGTGAAACACTAAGTGAGATACTTATCTATTTCTCTATCTATCTACAATTTAAAAAGGTATTCTCAATTTCTCAATTCAGATATGAAAGTTTTAAAATCAGGCGCAACTTTTGTTACTACATTTGCTACTACGACACATTGAAATTCCTGAAATAGCTGCTTGAGACTATTACGTTTAGTCACCTTTGGTCCTGGGTAGTTCCACCCTAGCTTTGTATCAATCCCCCTCTGGTACACTGCCTGAAACTCAGCAAGGATTTTGGGATAACTGGCCTCCAGAACCTCAATGTCATGACGATGAGCATCCCTGGGAAAGAAAGGTATGCTGGGAACATCTGGGAGGTAGAAAAGATGAGGCTTCTGAATAGATGGGCGATCATTGTTCCTGGCCTAGACAGCAGCGAGAAAGAAGTTGATGGACAAACAGTGACATAGATGTTAAGCTACAACACAAATATTCAAGAAAGTGTAGATAAACCTCAAGTTATCCTACTTTTTTTACTGTCCCATCTCTGACCTGATTGCGCAGACCCTTGTGAATTCGCCCCATGCCGGCCCAACTGTAACGCTTAGCATATTCCTGTAAAGCTCTATACAACTTCCTGCTTCCTGCTGAAGCGTCGGAAGGGAACGGGGCATGGCTCAACACCGGCGTCAGGTAGCTCTCTGTTCCCTCCTCATCCTCCACCCCCTCCATAGTGATGGCCGCAGATGCTTTAGGGGCAGAGTGTATGGGGCTGACCGGGGAACGGCTGGATGACCGAGAGAATGAGGACCGGCCAGAGTTGCTTTTCAGCATTCCAGAGTGGGATGGTGGGTCAGAACCTACGCGGTAGCAGTACCAGAGGAAGAGGAGCAGGACGGTCCAAAGGAGTCCGCTGAGGGGAGGACCACCTAGCAACGCACATGGGGGAAGCGGGACCAAGTCCAGAGACCAGGACATAATGCTGAGAGAGTGAGCTTCACAAAGAAAGAAAGAAAGAAAGAAAGAAAGAAAGAAAGAAAGAAAGAAAGAAAGAAAGAAAGAAAGAAAGAAAGAAAGAAAGAAAGAAAGAAAGAAAGAAAGAAAGAAAGAAAGAAAGAAAGAAAGAAAGAAAGAAAGAAAGAAAGAAAGTAATACATTTATTCTGCTAGGGTACAGTTATTCAATATAATATTCATGAACTTGTGCTTGATACATAAGACTTTCTGCGGTCTGTATAATCAATACTCTTGTTGTCTGTGTTTAAGAGTCAAGTTTATGAATAATTATTTAGCTGACCACAGGTAATGAATTTGGTAACACTTTAGAATATGGTGTCATTAGTTAACAATAATTAACTTTACTTCAACAGCATTTATTAATCTTAGTTAATGGCAATTCCAACATTTACTAATACATTATTAAAATCAAATTTGGTATTTGTTAACATTTGTTAATGCACTGTGAACTAACATGATCAAACAATGAACAGCTGGATTTTTATTAACACAGATTAATGCAAACTGTAACAAATGTATTGCTCATTGTTACAGTTCATGTTAGTTAATGGATTAATGAGACCTTATTGTAAAGTGTTAATATGAATCCATTCGAAGATATAGAGTGCTTCTCTCTCGGTTTATTGCGTAATGACTCCTGCTGCAGTCAGTTTGTGTGGTCGCTTTCATTCTCAGAACTCACGTTGCTGAAACATTTCACACGGATATCCGGAGAGAGCGTGACAACGGAAAGAACCGATTTTTACCGAACGTTAGGCTACAAGTTACCATTCGGACACTTTAAATGAACTGTGCTGTATGTGTTCGCTTACCACTTCTCCACGTCTTACTCAGTCTCTCTTTCCCCCTTCGTTCTCACCACGTCCCTTCCTCTGTTTATCTGCAGCCCTGAAAACAGTCAATTCCGCATTCAATGCTTCCGTAAGGATGGAAGAACGACTCCTCCTTCTTTACGGAACAGGCCGAAGATGTTTTTTTATTACCTTTGTCCATGTACTGACGCATCGGAATCAGAGTGTCACTCGTTGCTGGGTTCTAAAGCTGTATTTTAAAATTCTACCAAGCCTCTTGCTGTTAGCCGAGAGCCACCGGGGCAAGTTTCAGCACCGAGACGCTGGACAGCTCCTATGCAGAGCGCCGTCTACGTCTTGCGCTACTGCAGTACAACCACAGTGTGGCGCTAATGAGATGAACAAAAACACCCTCAAACCAACCAAACACCACACTAGGGAGTCCGATTAATAGTGGCGAATCGGTTATTTCGAACAGTTGTGTTCAGTGAACACTAAACAGGATCCAAAAACTGTTCGGTGATTAGCCTGTTATATGTCATCACGTGGTCACTGGCACTAAACCAGTGGTTCCCAACCCTGGTCCTGTACCCCCAACAAAGGCACATTTTTGACGTCACTTAACAGACAGACAAAAATGTGCAGTGAGGGTCCAGGAACAGGACAAATACTTTATTGTTGCTTTATATGATTAAGAGCTTTAGTTTCAGTCTCAACTTTGAACGAAGAAAAGAGAGGTTTAGAGCCAGTAAATCTTTTTACTGACATTTAGCTTGAAGAAAACAAAGACATTATGTAATATTTTCCAATTTTATTTTGAATATTCAAACAACCCAAATAAATCATCTTTAAAACGTAAAGAGTCACTTACAAATAAGTAAAAAAAAACTGTGTATGTGTGTGTGTGTACATTTCCATAACATTTTCCTCAAATGAGTGACAAAAAGAGCTATTTATTGCAATATCTAACTTAATTCTCATAAGAAGGGCTTAAGGTAAACATACTTTTGAGGCAAGGATTATGGAGATACCTTATTCAGAGCAGTGATGGGTATGAAGGTCTATGATGCAGATGTCTTGTATCAAAAATTTTGCAAAAATTCCACTTGCAAAACTGCAACAATCCCTAATTCCCAAACGATTACAAAGTGCAATTAAAAGGAAAGGTGATGTGATACAGTGGTAAACCCTTGTGCCAACTTTTTTGCAATTTTAGATGTTGAATTCCTATAGACGTGGATCAGCTGCAGAGAGAGTCAGACACACAGCCCATAGCACAAGTTACTAACATTTCAACACTCCATGATTTCCACAATTTTGAGTTTTCTCTAGTCAAATTCTAAGACGACAAAGGCAACACTGAGACTTTTCTCTAGATACGAAATGGCCAAATTCCTATTTTCAAATGAAATATGGGGATTGTGAGATGTTTTATTTCTGCTTTATCACCATTTATCACAGAATTCAGACAATAATACGAAATTCTCTCTCATAACGTTGCCTATATTTACCAGAAACACTGTTGTTACTTTAAAAAAAATACATCTGAATGATTTTTTCCTGCATGGTCCATGTAATTTAAAAATAAAGGCGTTTTAAAATATGTGGTCCGCATACCTTTCACTATGCATTGAATATTTGTGATGATGGAAGAAACATTAAGGTTAAACATTAAGCCTAGTCATTAATTAAAGGACGGCCACGTGATAAACCGTGTCAGTGAGACTGTTGTTGTCTTGAAAAGTCCTCGGACACGCTCAGTCCGCTGGTGAATCGTTCAGAACGGATTTGTGAAACGAACCGACTCCCAAACATAATTCGGACTTCGCTAATTGACAGTCAACGCGCCAACCATACGGGTAGGAACTGCTGCCATCTATGTTCGTTCCACTCACCTGCTATCCTGCTATAGGCCTAAACGGACAAAAATAAACGACTGAAAAAATACAATCAAGAACGAAGGGAAACTATTTGTTTTCCTTGGATCGAAATCGTTACTGTCTTCTCCCAGGGATCGAATGGAACACCCGTGTTTGACAGCGTTCGGGAGCGTTCTAATGATTCTTTAAAATCCCTTTGACGTGCAGCGCCAGTTGTGGTATTCTGGAGGGGTGGAGGAGCGAGAGACGGAGGATCACGCTAGAAACGCAGCAGCGAGAACGGTGCTGGGGGGAAAAAACATACGAAACATTCAAAGAATTACCAGGACAAGAGAAGAAACCTAGTGGATTCATTCTGACGAATTAAAAAAAGCGAAACTGCGTATTGCGGGTGCGTATGTTCTGTTTCCCTCTGGTGTTTTCGCGAGCTTGTTATGTCGCGCGACCCTCAGCTGCATGAAGATGCAATGGATGTGTTCATGAAATCATTGTAAACCATTTATATTGAACCAGAATTGCTTTTCGTTAGATTTTTTTCTTTCTTTTTTTTCGTCTAGACGGCTAATGCTTTATTTGGGGGGAATGGGCGTCTTGCGTCATAGGAAAGGATAAAAGGAAATGTTTTTGAATAGCGTCTGAATAAATTATCTGAACGCTTCTGCCCGCAGTGTCAGCAATATCATCTGCCAGCATATTTGATCGTGGGCATCATTTCTGTTTGTGTGGGTATTATAATAATGACGAGCTTCAAAATGTTTTCATCTCAATCTATATTATGAACTATATATATATATATATATATATATATATATATATATATATATATATATATATATATATATATATATATATATATATATATATATCAGCGTCGGTGTGTGCGGTAAATACCAAATGAGGCTCATGATGGTGACTGGGCCACTAAAAGCCCAGACCTGCTCTCTGCTACCTGCCTTAGCGGTGACATCATTGATCACTGTGGGCACGTCAGGGGCCATATGTCTCGTGCACTTTCAAGCCTCGAGGGCCACAGCGGGGCCATAATAAGATCTGATAAATGGCAAAAGCAGTAGCACCAATGACTTCTTTGAGGGACTATTTTACGAGATGACGCATTATATGCCATTTTTTAATTTAAACCTCTGATTTTTTGCGACATGTCATCATTTATTTTACATTTCAGACATAAAAGTCATATTTTGACTGACAATTTTCTTTCTAGTGTTCCTGTTTTTTTCTGTTTAAAGAAAGTTTAGGTGGGTCTTATAAAGCAATTGCTAATAAACTTTGGTTAATGTGACGGTTATGAACCAGAATTTAAATAGCGTCTTTCAGGGATATGGGGAGGGACATTTTCATTCTCAACACTGAGCATATGATTAGAAAGAAATTGCTAGTATGGAATGACTAATGTTCTTGAAATCCTCTAATTCACACCAAAGATGCATTTATTTGATTAAAATCTAATAAAACGGTAATATTGTGAAATATTATTAGAATTTAAAATAACTTTTCTATTTATTTTAGCATATATTAAAATGTAATTTATTCCTGTGATGTCAACATGATCCTTCAGAAATAATTCTAAAATGGCGATTTGCTCAAGAAACATTTCTTATTATCAATGTTGAAAACAGTTTTGCTGCAGTTTTTTAATATTTCTGTGGAAATCGTGATTACATTTTTCAGGATACTTTGATGAATAGAAAGTTCAAAAGAACAGCATTCATTTGAGATTGAAATCTTTGTAATATTGTTAATCATCATCATTGTTTTTGGTGAGTCAGGAGAGTAACATTTTTATGTATTTCCACTTTTAGGAGTACATTAGCTTATAGATGACTTCAAATCTAACAGACAGGAAATTAAAGTCACATAACAATTTGATTTAATGTGTCCTTTAAGATAACAACCTATGTCTTCCTTAACGTTGATAGTTCCCATATTTTTCTTCTATACCTCTTACTACTTCTTTTTTCTCTTGTTTGCTTGCACCCAGGCTCTCCTCTCATATTAAATAATGGTGTCCACAGTTTTTGCTGTGACACTGTCTGTCACACTGCTGCATCTGACTTCAGGTAATGTTTACATACTTGTGTGAGTGCTTTAGTATGTTTAACTATTAATGCAAGGTGAATGTGCATAGTACATGCCGATCACTTTATCTTAAATAAACCAAGTCTGATAGTTCCGTGGTCTTTTCAGGTGCATCATTAGGGACATCAGACACTGAGGCTCCTCCCACCATGACCTCTAGTCCCCGCCCCTTGGGAGAACTCCTCCATGCTGCACTACTGAGTAAGGAGTACCTGGGCCACACCCCTAATAGCAGAGGTCAGTCTTTCCTAAAACGAACACAGCAAACTGGATCATTTCAATAACGAACCAGTTCATCTAAATGTGTGCTTTAACTCACAGGTACAACTACTAACCCGACCCAGGCCATCCCGTCCATCAGAGAATCAGAACCCGCCTCCACAGTGATGTCACCAGGAATCCTCACTACTGCAGTGACCTCATCGGCTTCACCTCATGCAGGCCAATCAGGTTTTGGGAGTGCCGTGACATCACCACCAGCTGAAGAAGAGACCACAACTACTCTAATTACTACAACAACAATAACAACAGTGCACACCCCAGGTATCATAACCAACAATACCGCATATAGTTGAAGACATCAAATAATTTTCACTATGAAAACTTCACAGATTATGTCTCTCAATAGGACCCTTCAAATGATTTCTAAATGAATTTATGTTGACTTTAAAACTGTCTCTCTTAAGTTCAATGCAATGCCAGCCTGTCAGGAACGGAGGGAATAGTCGAGTCCCCTGATCCGCTCTCCTCGTCATCTCCGTTTTCCCCACTGGAGTGCACCTACAGCATCACTGTGTTTCCTGGATATGGGGTTGAGATACAGGTGTGATAGCAACAGCGTTAGCCAGGTTTCCATTGTACCCTCATTTAGTCTCTCTGTGGGTCAAATATGATTACTGCCTGTTAACATAGCTGATCATCTTGTTGGCATTTGCATGGTGGATGTCATTTTAATGAGTTCTAGAAGCTTTGCCCTTGATACAATCTTGGGGAATGACATCATTAGATGTTGTTATGGTAACACCATCTGTCTGTCTTCTAGGTAAAGAAAGTAAACTTGTCCAAGGAGGAGTCACTTACCATTCTGGAGCTGGGTGGGACAGCTCCACAGCTATTGGCCAATGAGACGCTAATGAGCGAAGGTCAGGTGATTCGTAGCTCAACCAATCAAGTGCAGATCCACTATAAAAGCCTGAAGCAAGCCAATCATGGTGTTTTCAGCTTTCATTATCAAGGTATTCATTTTTCTTTTAACTACTGTTCAAAAATTTGGGGTATAATTACCGTACTTTCAACATCCTATTCTAACCTGTTCACGTCCTCGGAAATTATGCATTTCTATGGCAACACTATCAATGCCTAAATGAATCTGCAGCAAATTTTGAGTTGTAATTATGAGGATGTGGATGCTTTTGTACAAGTTGAAATGCCATGAACGCAGTTTATTTGATTATAAATACAATAAAAAAATGATATTGTGAAATATCATTACAACAGTCTTAAAATAACTGTTTTATATTGCAATATATATTATAATATGAAATTTATTCCTGTGATGTCAAATCCAAATTTTCAGGATCATTACTCCAAGGAATTCAATTGTAATTGGTCTGTTTTGACATGACAGGAATAGCAGAATTCATTAATCTTTTAAACATCCATTCCAGCGTTCCTCCTGTCCTGCTCGTTCCCCCTCTCCCCTGAGGCCGGTGGAGTGACTGTAACTGATATCCATCCTGGTGGTCAGGCTCACTTCCATTGTGATCCAGGATTTGAGGTCAGAGGTCACGAGGTTGCAACCTGTTTGAACTCCACCCGACCCAGATGGAGCACCTCAGAGCCCCAGTGTGTGGGTGGGTTGCATTTGTTCCCCAATCAGTTATTTAATTATTTATCTACAGTGGCTTCAAGACACCTCCGTTTATTGCCTTGTGTATAATCATTCACATGTGGTTTTGTATATTAAAGCTGTATCTTGTGGAGGATGGATTAGAAATGCTACTGTTGGCCGCATCCTCTCTCCAACCCTCCCCTCTGCAAGTAACCATAGCAGCGGTAGCAACCTGAGCTGTCATTGGCTGCTGGAAGCCAAGGAAGGCCACAGGCTCCACCTTCATTTTGAGAGGGTGGCTCTGGATGAAGACAATGACAAGTAAGAGTTCATGTCTTGCTCACTCATGTATTAAGTTACTTATCTTATATCTCTATTAGTGTTGGAGAAGCCACTTCAAAACTACTTATGATTCAAAGTAGTAAAAACATGAAACTTTTTTTACAAATTCCAAACTTTTGAACGGTAGTGTATATTACTGAATTGAAAGCATAAATGGCAGCATTATTGTTTAAAGTTTTGTTTCATTACAAAAAAGTTGACTAGAATGCTGTGGAGGGAGTTTATTCTTTTATGAAAGAATCAGTGAATCGTTTAATCTTGTTTGAACCAGTTCATTTAAGTGAGCACACTATTTGAAACCTGTTTTTCAATGTAGACTATTTTTAACATTCTAGTTTGCTGCTGATAAACGAACATCTGAGATATGCCTCTTCTTCCAGCACAACCTGCCATGACCTTGATTCTTCCCGAATCATTTCATTCTCTTAATGTCACACCTTTCCTAAAGTAGTTTTCCTTCCTTTTCCACACCCCTCCTCCCTTTCCTAGGCTGATTGTGCGCAGTGGGAATAGCTCTACAGCTCCGCTCCTCTTCGACTCGGATCTGGATGACGTTCCAGAACGAGGCTTTGTGAGCGAGGGGATGTGTCTTTACGTGGAGCTCACAGCAGATTCCTCCTCCATTCCACTGTTGCTGGCACTCCGCTATGAGGGTAAGACAACCTGTTTAACATTCAACAAAATAGCTTTGTTCACTGTTAAAAAAGAGTCTAAGGCTGCATTTACACTGCAAGTATCTGATTTTTTGGCTCGCCTGTTTACATTCACCATAGACAGGACTGGTATCCAATGTCTGTGTTTACATTAATTCCCACCCAAAATGATTTTCAGTGATCGTTTTACTATGCACATGGTAGACCCTGGTTTTGTATGGCCATGCTATCAAAATTATTAATATAATTCATGTCGGGTGGTCATGATTATTTGCCAGCATGGACAATATAACAGCTGTCATGACTCGTGAATGAGAAATGTTCATGTATCTACAGCTCAGAGCTAGAATTCTGAAGTGAAATAAAGTAGCCCTGTGATATTTTTAAATTAATTTAAATGAATTAACCAGAGAGAGAGAGAGAGAGAGAGAGAGCACGCACGAGTAAGTAACCTAATAGTGAAGCTTGTTGGTTTAATTACAGCGAGTGAAGTTATCACCTCATTGCTGAGAAATATTATTGAGCTTTCAGTAGTGAAGCTGTTTTATTGATATAAGTCACGGGCAGAGGTTGAAAACCAGCTTCTGAATGTTTCTGAGTTTGCACAATGCCTCTTCTTTACCAAAATAACGTTCCCACCTCAATAAAAAGCTGTGAGCGAGCTCATAACACCACATCTGCCTCATGAATTATACAACATTAAAAAGCTATCTTTGTTAATAAAGGCGTCATCCTCAGCTTTTTGTGGGTTGGAATTCAAAGGGAAGTCGGATGTGTGTGTTTAGATGTACGTTGGATGCCTAGATATCAGATATGTATCTGATTTAAAACCACATTTAGAAGTGGCTCAGATCGGATGCGGAAAAATCGGATCTTGTGCAGATTTTTTTGTTTACATGTGTGCAACTAATTCCCATCTGTGTCAGATGTGAGTAAAAGATTGGGTTTTTTGTGCCATTGTAAACGCAGCCTAAGTATATTTCATCACTTTAAGCCATATAAACCCATATTTACTTAAACTTTTAAAATTTACTTTTAAAACTTTTTAAATGTATATAATTCTTAACAGATACTTGTTTAAAGAATGCCGAATACAGTTGCATATTGTGATGTCACACTAATTTCAGGAAAAAGAAGAAACTCAAAATTACAATTTTGTACCCTCAAGTCTGGTTTCTACAAATACTTTCACTCACATTTAATAACATCTCTTTCAGCCTTTGATGGGGAACACTGTTATGAACCTTACCTGCCTCATGGGAATTTCAGCAGCAGCGACATCACCTTCCCTCTGGGTACTGTAGTAACCTTCTCGTGCTCTCCTGGTTTCGTCATGGAGCAGGGATCAGGAGTTATGGAGTGTGTTGACCCCAATGACCCTCACTGGAACGAGAGTGAACCTGTCTGCAGAGGTATGACATCACATATAACCTCATATTTGACACAACATATACCTGTACAGCATCTTACACTACCATCCAAAAGTTTGGGGTAAGTAAGATTACGTTGTTCAGTTTTTAAAAATTAAAACTTTTATTCAACAAGGAAGCATTCAATTTATCAAAAGTGACAGTAAAGACTTTTACGTTGTCATCAAATAATTCTCATTCAATTGATAGGTGTTCTTTTTAACTTTTTATTCATCAAAAATCATGTATAATGATTTCCACCATAGTATTAAGTAGCACACACAGGAATAAATTACATTTCAAAAATATAAATTGTAATAATATTTCACAATATTACTTTTACTGTATTTCTGATCAAGCCTAACCTTGGTGACAAAATAACCTTCTTTCAAAAACAAATTGCATCATCATTAGAACTGTCAACTTAACTCACTGATTAATACAATTACGAAGAAAACAATCATTGTAAAATTAAAGTGATTCTAATTCAAAGATCATTCTAAGTACATTTAGAAACAGTCTCAGATTTTACCTAAGGGTCTTCTAATCCCTCTGGCCCAATAATACGAAAGCTATTCTAATAAGATTCCTCCTCTTTCTCCTCTTGTCAGCTCTGTGTGGCGGGGAACTCACGGACACAGTGGGAACAGTGCTGTCTCCTGACTGGCCACAGAGCTACTCTAAAGGGCAGGACTGTGTGTGGCAAATACATGTCAGCGAGGACAAACGCATCGAATTGGATGTACAAATGTAAGTATATCGATTTGATTGTGCCAGTTTGTGTTTAAACCCTATTTATGGTTTAATTCTATTTCCCTCTCTTTTGCTTGCAGTTTAAACATTCGCCATAATGACATTCTCACTCTATTTGATGGTCATGATCTGATGTCACATGTGATTGGACAGTACTTGGGCTCAAGAGAGAGGTTTAGGGTTGTATCAGGAGGTTCAGAGGTCACCATTCAGTTTCAGAGCGATCCCGACGACTCTACGTTTATACTGAGCCAAGGGTTCCTCATTCACTACAGAGGTAAATGCATCAAAAGGGTTGTGACTTTTTCATTTGTTTTGTGTTACTACTTCCTTTCATTTCTTGCAGAGGTGGAACCAAATGACACATGTCCTGCCCTTCCGCAAATTGAGTTTGGCTGGAGCAGCTCCTCCCACCCATCTCTGGTGAGAGGCAGTGTGTTAACCTATCAGTGTCAGCCTGGTTATGACATCGTTGGATCTGACATCATCACCTGCCAATGGGATCTCTCCTGGAGCAACAACCCGCCCACCTGTGTGAAAAGTGAGCTGAGTTGTGAATATATATTTTTTATGATTAGAAAACACTTTGTAATACTTAATAATAAGGATAATTAATTAATTGATTAATATTGTACACACGCTCTTTTTCTCCTGGCTTTGATGTGCCTCCAGTCCAGCAGTGCCCTGACCCAGGAGAAGTGGTCAATGGAGCACGCTCAGTACATCCAGAATCTGGTTTTGCTGTGGGAACTGTGGTACGCTTCACATGTAACCAAGGTTATCAGCTGGAAGGCCCAAGCCAGATCTCCTGCCATGGCAGAGACACCGGCATGCCCAAATGGAGTGACCGCAGCCCAAAGTGTGTCTGTGAGTACATGTTAGTAAGTAAGGTGTGTGACTGATCTGGTCGTGGAAAAATTGATTTTCATTCAATTTTTTTAAAATCTTTTGTGATGGATTTGATTCTGTAGAATTTGAAATGGATTGTTATTAATATTTAAGGTTGTGAAAATGAATGCATACATGCATATGGTTAAATACATTGAATGAACTTAAAATAACAAACAAAAAACAATAAGTAACAAAATAATCCTGGTTAAAGATTGTAATCTATTTAAAGTCTTATTAATAAAGGTAAATTATTAAATCATATAGTACTGTTCAAAGGTTTGGGGTCAGTAAGATTTTTTTTTAATAAATACCTTTATTCAGCAAGGATCCATCAAATGGATCAATAGTGACAGTAAAGATATTTACAACGTAAATAAACAATTGTTATTTAAAATAAATGCTGTTTGAACTATCTGTTCATCAAAGAATATATCATAGTTTTTAAAAAATACAGCACAACTGTTTTCAACCTTGATAATGATGATAAATGTTTTTTGAGCAGGTGAGAATAAGAGACTTTCAAAGGTGTCATTTTTGTTAATTAAGGTTCACTTAAAATGTTAATCAAGTTTTTTTCAGAAAAAAAACAAATCTATTTTTGAGGGGTGGCTCCTTTAAGGCTGGTCAGTAAACAGTCACTGTTATGATTGGCTAAGACTACTGCAAAGCAAAAACTATCAACGCCCCCTCGCTGTTGCACGTGTGTAAGTGTTTTGAAAACATTAACCATATAAAACCTTTATTTACAGTCTAAGCATCATGAAATCGTTTACTGAAGGTTTTTAGTGCAGCTGCTATCGGATCCAATACAGTTGGCTGCTTCATCCGTCAACTAATGTTTCTTTAAGAACTCTCCATTACACGATCAAAAAATAACCATTAAAAATAAACCATCCACTTCTCTCGTACGTATCCTTCTGAAGTCTGTACAGAGACACAAATAAGCTGTTTAAACAGGACGCATCAAAGCCAACATTCACGCTTCTATTTATCCTCTTGTCAACAGACTCGAGCTCGTGGAGTAGAGGGAACAGACATCTGTATACTATATCCAGCGTAGACAGCGTCAGTGATTATAATGGGTTTTGACGTGATGTTTGCTTTTGACCTTTGGTGCGATGATGTAAAACTGTTTGTTGACGTCTTGCTATAAAGGCGGGCATATGCTAATGCATTTGTCCGTGTGACGTCACCCATTCTCCAAAAGAGCTGTTTTCGAAGATTGATGAAAGAAATGCTTTGTTTATAACGAGGAGGACGTTATAAGCTCGAAAATGGTACCAAGACTTCTTATGTGTCAAAAGATCAAGGCAAATTTAATTTCCGATGACATGACACCTTTAACAAAAGCTTACCGACCCCAAACTTTTGAACTCAACTAAGTTTATTGCAGGATAAAACTTTACAGATACAGCTAAATATCTCAGCCCAAGTACAATGAAGATTGTACAAACCGATAAACCATCAATCAAAAATATTGCCTGCTATTTTTCTGCTAATCAGTAAAATATGACCCATGCCCAAACCCGGGTGTGCCGGACAACGGCTACCAGACATTGTACAAGCACAGTTACCAGGCAGGTGAGACGCTACGTTTCTTCTGCTATGAGGGCTATGAGCTCATTGGGGAAGTCATCATCAACTGTGTCCCAGGACACCCCTCACAGTGGAATAGCCCACCACCCTTCTGTAAAGGTATGTGAATGTGATCTAGTCCAATACATTGAGTCGCCATTTTTATCTGAAGAAATTAAAGTTACGTTTTATTTGTTTTTAGTGGCCTATGAAGGGCTACTGGACGATCATAAATTAGAGGGTAACTTTTATTGTCATTGTATCAGTGATATTCATATTGCTTTGCTAATCTGGCCCACTATGTCATGTAATGATGTCCATGCTATTAACTTTCCTCTTTTCAGTTTCCCAGTCTTTAGAGGCGTCTCATCAAATGCTGAGTGAGAACATTGCATTGGCTATCATCCTGCCAATTATTCTGGTCATCCTTCTGATCGGTGGAATATACATGTACTACACCAAGTAAGTTTAGGAGGCTTGAGTTTTTGAACGTTCGTTTGAACATGTTTTGATTCATACATTTATTGTTTATTATTGAGCATTTTCTCTGGAATCTTTCATGATGTCACTAAGTGTTGCCTGGAAATTGCTAAATAAATAAGTAAATAAAAGAAAGGTGTGGATTTTTTCATGCCATAAAACAGCCACTTTTCATGATTTCCTTATCCAATTCAATCTTAAATAACTCACATTACGCAAGAAAAATGGCTTGTAAGTGCTATTTTATGTTGGCTTTAAAATTCAGTTATTTTCACTGAATATTGTCAAAACCTTCACAGCTGCTTTCTTACTTATCTCTTCTGTGCTAACACCTCTCGCTGTCTCAGTGTGTGTAGGTGGCAGTGGAAACCGATGTTCTGGAAGTCTCTATCTCACACCCACTCCTACAGCCCCATTACAGTGGAGTCTGACTTTAACAACCCTCTCTATGAGGCAGGGGTAAGATGCTCACAACCAAGTGGAATTTGTACTTGTTAACTGTTAGGATGTACAATTGAATACCAAATCCAACGTATGTTCATGCATATTCCCTTTAAAGCTACACTGTGTATCTCTTTTAGTTTATTCTTAGCTAAAAACACTTAGTTCTTTCAAAAATATATGTGCTCATTAATGTATATTTTCTTCGTTTAAGCAATAAAGTATTCTCGTGAGTGTATAATATGCCATCGAAAATACATACTGGTAAAGGGTTCTAATGACGGTCGCCATGTTTCCCCTCCATCTTGAAAGTACATTAGCCAAAGAGGGACATACCCGTTAATTCAAGCTTCGCTTTCGCGTTTACGTTTGAGTTTACACTCATGGACGAGGTCGGACTGGAAGCCACGTTAATCTTGGACTACATTGGCCGCCGTAGGAGTTAAAACGAAATCGGAATTGAGAGGAACAGAAACTAATATTCCCTGGATGGTCATATATCTTTTCACCACTAGATGGGGGTAAAAATCACACAGTGTAGCTTTAAGGAATCACAGTGTGTTTGCTATGTTTGATCACATGTATCCAATCTTGGGAAGCCTAAAGGTCATTGTAGACAATCGGTTTGGTCGGTGTAATTTAAATGACTCAATGATTCATTTGAGTCTCTGAGCAGAAGTCACAGCAAACCATTTTCTATTATATTGCATGTGTAGAACATGTATTGTAAGTATCTTACAGTATACAAAAATACAGTGAAAACATCAAGTTTTGTGAAATATTATTACAATTAATTTTATTTTTATAGATGGTCAACGTAGTTAACTATTAAACAATCATTTATTCTTGTGATGCCAAACCTGAATTTTCAGACGATTTGGTACTAAAGAAACATTTCTTATAATTATTAATGTTGAAAACAGCTGTGCTGGTTAATATTTTTGTGGAAACCATGGTACATTTTTTCTCAGGATTCTTTGATGAATAGAAATTTCAAGGAGAGTATTTATTGAAATAGAAATCTTTTGTAACATTATGAATGTCTTTACTGTCACTTTTAATCTATTTAATGCAATTTAATGCATTTTTTTTAGTTTCAGTCATAAATTAGGACGTTTTATTTTGTTGTTGTTGTATTTAGTGTCAATATATTGGTTAATGAGTTCTTAATGAGTTTGTTCATAAATCCTAATTTGAAAAAAATGTGGATAAATACCACCATTATATTATATTATATTATATTATATTATATTATATTATATTATATTATATTATATTATATTATATTATATTATATTATATGCTGGTAAAGTGTTTTTGTTTTTTCCTCTCTCTCACTGTAGGACACGCGAGAGTATGAGGTGTCCATCTGAGACGAGTCTTCAAATGAATCCAAATTATGGGTAAATGAAAAGGAGAAGAAAAGGAAGGATACTGTTATTTTTCTCTCTTTCTCCGCAAGACAATTGTTTGTTTTATTCCATTAATTACAACACATAAAATCTCACTTTTCACAGTCTCTCTCTCCTCTCTCTTTGCTGTTTCACTGATGTATGTGCTGAACAAGTGTGTGTGTGCTCTGTATGTTAGCTTGTTTACATATGTGTGTATGTTATTGACATCAAAGTAATGAAGTACTGAAGGTAACAACACAATTGTTGTAAGTACATATTGTAAGTATGATTTCTACAGTCAGGCATGTTTTGTAACAGAAGGTTTGGTGCCTTAAGGACTGTAAAGTAGTGAAGGATTGAAAGAGAAATTGAAAGTGAGATGGGGAGAGAAAGAATGAGAGAGACTTTGACACAAGTGAGACAACGATAAGTACATATACGTATATAATCCAAAATACAAAAACTATACTCTCATGTTTGTATACAGATACATGGCCACACATTCATACACATGCACACGATGAGAAGAACATATTGAATGTAAATATTTTGATTGAATATTGAGTATACAATACAGATTCCGTGCCAAAATACATCCCATAATGTGACGTCACTTTACATTTCACTGGTTGCCATAGTATTTCTCACATTATTATGTACAAACGAGGACAATGCCAGCATTTCATATTGTTCTTTACTGTTTCTTAAAAATCTCTTTCTGCTTGATGTTGAATGACCATGTTTCAGAGGAGCGGAATGTCCTCTCGCTTACGGCACGCAACGATTGTATATTTTACCGCTTCAGCTTAGGATTCATGATCAATTATACTTACTGTCATTGTTATCAGAGTTGATGTTGTTGCATATGCACTATGTTGAGGAAAATATATACAGAAAAAAACTGCTTGCTGTGATGCAGTAATCGAATTGAAATGCTTTTTATAAATTGCATTTTTTTAATTTATTATTTATCTCATGGTTTGTTGTTAATATGCAGTGAGTTTCGTCTTTTCCACTGTGCCATTACCAGAGCCCATGTTGTGGAGGGCTTTGTTGCATTATAGTATTACTTGATTGTTATTTATTTATCAACATATTATACTTGTCATGAAGACATTCATTTGCTGAGATTTAAGATTAAATAAAAGTCTCTGTTGGATGGTGAACATGTCTTTTATAAATGAATCTTTATAATTAATAATACTAATACATATTTCTTGCTATAAGAAACACTATTTATTATATATTAAAGTAAGAAATATACATATTATATATAATTTATTTATGCTATATTTATAATTGCTTGATATATAATCAATAAATTTGCTAATAGCAAGAAATATGAATACTTTGTGTCTGTATATATTCCACGTCCACATCCCCCATATATATATATATATATATATATATATATATATAGAAGAGGAATAAAAAAATCATCTTTTGGAAATTGATCTTAATGCCTTAATTTTAAAAAATGAGGAAAAATTCAACCTTGAAGAACAGCAATTTTCTTTGTGAATGAATAATTTAGCGTAAATAAATCAATTCTTCCAAATACAGGGGGCATAAGTCAGGACACCCCTATGCTAAATTCCCATAGAGGAAGGCAGATTTTTATTTTTAAAGGCCAGTTATTTCATGGATCCACCATACTATGCATCCTGATAAATTTCCCCTGGCCTTTGGAATATAATAGCCCCACATCATCACATACCCTTCACCATACCTAGAGATTGAGTGTTACACAAATTACACTCATTTACATAATCCACGTTTTTAGGATTTAAAGATTTAAAACTTGAAAGAATGTCCTGTTACAAAAGAAAACATTGACCTAATAAAAGAAATAAGCCCAATTCAAACCAAACAACTTCGCTGTAGGCCATTGCAGGGGGCGGGGCTAGCTCGCTTGACAGACGTTGATTTGGACCAATCAGTCAACGAAAGACACTCCTCGCGAGGGTGAGCAGCAGCCATTGTCAACCCACAACACGCTAGAAAGAGGAAGAGGACAGTCGTGCTGCGAGACAACAGAGGAAATTATGATTTGTTGTAAAAACATTTCAGGGTTACCGTTATAGATGTAACAGTCCGTAGTGATTACTTTATATTTTGTGCACCTTATCACGGGGACCAAGCTCGGTAAGTGTTTTGCTTGTTGACAGCTCGTTCAAGAGCTAGCTCAAGAGCTAATAAGCTTATCAATATAAGACACATACATCATGCTCACTAGTCAGGTTCTGTACATGTGTTTGCTTTTAACTTTCAGTTGTCAAGTTGTAAATGACTAGTAAATGGAGGGGAAACAAATTTGGGGTGGTCTAGACGAGGATTAGCGAGATCTCTCAGCTGGAGTTAAGATCTTACTCAATGTGTTGACCTAATTCTGTACATTTCCTCTGATATCAGTACAGAAACACATCTGTGGCCTCCCAGTGGAGTGGACAGATATTCACAATCACCACCCTCCAGACTATTGCTAAACGGGTGTTATGCACTTATCTTTATGTTTTTAGACCAGTGAGATCGATTATCAGATGTTCTTTGACAGATGCTAAATGTGTATCAGATATTATGTTTCAGCTGCTTTCTGTATGTTTTTGTTATGTGCTCTGAGATAATTTCAATGGTTGTTGTAATGTTATGATGTCACCGTGTTTATGCATATATTTGAATATGGTTTATTTTGCTATCATAAAGTTGTTTGTCTTTTGTACATCTCAACAGAGATTGTTTTAATGTCGTACTTTGGCTTTTTAAACAAATAGATTAAAAAAAACGATATTCTAACTCATTTACTCTTTAAGTAAATGACATTTATTTATTTTATATTTAGAAGGGCTTAGCCTGTCAAGCTTCGAAATGTTAAAAAGCATTATTAAAGTATCCATATCCACTTGTGCGCTGTATTCATTTGATGCCATAATGATTTTGAAATCATATGAACAGACGCTATTCACTGAAAAATTTGCCCTCCAATGGGCTGTTAGCTGCTCTAGTTGAACTTGAACCCTCTTGATGCCAAAGAGACTCAAAAATGTCCTAAACTTTGGTTTGTTCCTCACACAAAGCTAATGTATGACTTTAGAGTTATTGGAATATAGTAGGCTACATGATTCTTGTGGATTTGTCCTTTGAAAATTTTGGTGGTTGACGGCTCCAGTGCTCATTCATTTTCCTTAAATGAACGGAAACAAGAATATTCTTTATAAACTCTCCTTGTTTGTTCCATAGATGTAAGAAAATCCCCCAGGCTTGGATGAATAAAACAATTATGAAGTATTCTAGTTTGAAATTCTCTCTGCTTTGTGTTTGTGTTCTTTATATTTTTAGGCAATAAATAAGCAGTATTTGATTCCTACTCCCCTGATGTCTGCTGAGGCATCTGGTTCATCTGGTGGGAATGTGGTGACTGTGTCCGGTTCTCCCCCATCGTTCTCCGGCCATGTTGGGGAAGGAAAGGCTGACAGGAGCCTGGCAGGGAGTAAATACGTGAAGCTCAATGTTGGGGGAACTCTCCACTACACCACCGTCCAGACGCTCAGCAAGGAGGACAGTCTGCTCAGAAGTATTTGCGATGAGAGCACTGAGGTCTCCATAGACTCTGAAGGTAAGAAAAAGCAGGAGAATGTGTTGTACTCAACCTTTCAAAAGAGTTTTTAGTGTGTTTTTGAAAGAAGTCTTTTAACCAAGAATGATAACTATAACTATATCCACAACAGCGGACGATATTGTTCTGTTTATTTGAATTACGTGCTCCAGTTTAGTTGACTCGAGCTCTTAAAGAAAAATGGATTCGGATCGTCTGTCACCTTTTTTGTCATTTATTAGCTGGACAAAATCATTCTTAAATCATTCATTTCTCTGTGCCATTATTGTTATAGTTGTGGTGGGGATTCTACTATTTTTAAAACATTTTTTTAGAACTATATCTTTATAGTTATCGCCCTTGGTGTGAATATGCTCACCAATAGATACATTATAAATGTCTTTACTGTCACTTTATTTCTTTAAAAAAAACTCATATAGATGCAGTAACTAGAACAGATGTATATATAATGTGTGTTCACTTATCTTTTAAGGCTGGGTGGTGCTAGACAGATGTGGGAGACACTTTTCCCTGGTACTGAACTTCCTGCGGGACGGGACAGTTCCTTTGCCGGAGAGCACACGGGAGCTGGAGGAAGTGTTGAAAGAGGCGCAATACTACAGGCTTCAGGGTCTTGTACAGCACTGCCTCACCACATTACAGGTTAGAGGATCCACTGGGCTTGTGTTTGTCCCTTTAGTGTTGCCTAAAAGAAGCATATGTCTGCATTGAAATGCTTCTTTGAGCCAAGGAAGGTGTTTGGCAGCTGACACTTACTATGGCTTTTTTGTTGTTGATGCAGAAACGCAGGGATGTCTGCAGGGGTTGTCACATTCCTATGATCACTTCAGCCAAAGAGGAACAGAAAATGATAGCCACCTGTAGGAAGGTGAGATAACAGAGGCTTAATATTTACTTCTCCTCTGACAGAAACAACACATGAAAAATGTGATCTCTTAGGGCGGAATACACTATACTGCTTTTGAGTCAATGCTTGTTACTAAAAGTCCGAGCCAGTCTGCAGATTATGGGCAGTCAGACTGATTTGAAAGACATAGGGGTTTGTTCATATATCATTTTCCTGATTTATATATCATTTTATTCCTAAAAACATGCTTTTTTATTCCTAAAAACATGATTTTTATTCTGCTTGTTGACAGTACTTTCTAATTTATGGAGTGATAAAAAAAGAATGCCAAAATCCCCTCTAAAAACTTTTTGTGGCAAAAAATAATAATAATGATAATTTTGAACCTGGCTTTATCCAATGTACAGATTTCTTTTCTGGAAATGTATGCAAATTAGGGCATTATTGAATTGGAAAATGCATGATATGTATATTTAAGCATAACATTTCAGAAAACTTTCAGTAATACAAAAAAACTAGGGCTGTAAAATGATTAATCTCGATTAATCGTATCCAAAATAAAAGATTGTGTTTACATAATATATGTGGGTGCACTGTGTATAATTATTTTTATATATATAAATACACACACATGCTTGTATATATTTAAGGAATATGTTCATGTTTATACTGTATATAGATTTTTATATATATAGATATATATAGATATAAATATTTATATATAAATAATATTTTTTTTCTTAAATATACATCCGTGTGTGTGTGTGTATATATATATATACACACAAAATAATTATACACAGTGCACCCACATATATTATGTAAACACAAACTTTTATTTTGGATGCGGTTAATCGCGATTAATCGTTTGACATCTCTAAAAAAATGTTTTCTTACTCCTGGTGTTGTGAATTCTGGCCTTTAAGGATCCAAATAAAACCCTTCTGCTGTGTACAATATGGAGAAAAAAAACGTGGTCTTTGTTTAATGAATAATCTTTTCCTCGTTGCAGCCAGTGGTGAAACTGCAGAATAACAGAGGGAACAATAAATACTCCTATACCAGGTACATTCAGCCCTCATTCTCGCTCCTTCTGCTATTTCAAAAAGAACAATGTTTATTCTGAGCATACCACCTTCTCGTTTCAGAAAGCATATGAACCATAATGTGATTATGTGATTTATAGTCACCTATTCTAAATGAATAATTGTTGTCATACGCTCACCTCATTTTTTGGCAAAATTATATAGCTTAATGACACCTTATAATTATGCTTGGTGACTGTAGGAAGCTGTAAGAAAAATCAATGATTTTAAAACGCATAACTGTTCCTGTATGTCAAACAGTAGAGCATGGCACTAGCAAAACCAAGGTCGTGGGTTCAATTTCTGGGAATGCATGAATTATAAAAATGAATAGCTTGAATACAATCTAAGTTCGATGCCAATTTCGTTAATGTGAGTGAGAGGTGCCTTTTTCTAGATAAAATGAACCTTTATTCCCTCAGCAACTCTGATGATAACCTTCTGAAGAACATCGAGCTGTTCGATAAGCTGGGGCTGCGCTTCAATGGCAGAGTGCTGTTTATTAAAGATGTGTTGGGAGATGAGATATGCTGCTGGTCTTTCTATGGCGAGGGGCGCAAGATTGCTGAAGTCTGCTGCACCTCCATTGTTTATGCCACTGAGAAGAAGCAGACCAAAGTGAGCAATGAGAATGAAACTCCCTTATCTGTGTGCATATATCTGTTTTTTTTTTTTTTTCATTTTTTTTCATCTGTTCACATAGGTTGAGTTTCCAGAAGCTCGTATCTTTGAGGAGACTCTCAACATTTTGATCTATGAAAACGGGCGAGGTTCGGGAGGCATGGCCCTGCTGGAGTCAGGGGGCGTCTCGTCACCAGGTGTGGGCCAGTCGGAGGAGGAAGGGGCGGGGGTAGGGGGTGGGGATAGGCGGGTGAGGCGTATCCATGTTCGGAGGCACATTATGCATGATGAAAGGGGTCACGGACAGCAGACTGTCTACAAAGACTGATTCAGAATGGTTCAAAGATGTGCTGAATCATGCATGTAAAAAATGGTTGAGAAAAAAAGACAACCTTGGTTTGTTTAATACTGCACTGAAATGGGAGGGGTGGGGGCTAGTTTAGAAATAATACTGAAGTTGCCACAGTGTGGCACAGTTTTGTTTATTTTTCTGTGAGGTAAATGTATCCTTTTTCATTTTTTGTTAATTTAATTTATTATTCGTTTAATTTATTGTCCAGAATTTTCAATGTGAAATAAGTTGTGTTTTTTTAAGGTACTGATTTGTTTGTATGGGCCATGTGAAAGTTTATCTTTCAGTGTTTAATAGTAAACTGTGATGTATGCTGACTTGAGGTGTTGAGAATGATGAGAGGTACATGGAGGCGCCATGTTGCATAGGACTGTCAGATCTTCTGGGAAACTGACCAAATTTGGGCAGCTTGTTGTTGCAGCCATTGATAGCAGGGGGTCCAGTTTTAAACATCCTTTTGGTTTTTTAAGACAAATAGAAAGCTTAAGTAAATAATTTTACACAAATGTGCCTCACAATTGGTACGTACAATTTGCATGGGCATGTTAAACAATATTTCTAAAACTAATATTGTTATTGTTTAAAAAGAAAATTATCACTGTAGTTTCTAACACGATATCACTGAATACACACAGCAATGGGTTTGACGCATCACTAGGATTGAAATACTTCCAGCACTAAACAATGTTATAATTTTATTCCAAATCATTTCTAGACAAAGGTGGCGAATGGCATGATGACGGTAGTTTCCACTAAGTTACAAACAACTTCACAAAACAATGTTTTATTGACCAATGTAAGCCATAAATGGTTGCACTCAATGTCCTAGACCAAAAAAACACCTCTTTATTCTGCCAATTATACTAGTATGTGGAATGCCGTCCAAATACTGACATGGAATTTTAATCAAATTGAATTAATATTCCATTAACATTTTCAATAAAAAAATGCTTTTTGGTAAAATCCTTGTGGTTTTGAAGTTATTTTTTTTTGTCTTAAACAAATATTCCAAAGAATTACACCTTAAAAACATAGTCGATAATAATAGAGTGTCAAAATGACCTATTCATACCAGATAAAGGATGAAATGATAAATATGCAAATATTACTTATTGTATAAGTAAACATTTAAAAGAAAACCCTAAATCAATCATAAAAAGTATGTTTAAGTTTTAAAAACGTATAAATTATGTAACCTAAAATATTTTAATTAGCGTATTTATAAGAGAATTCATGAAAGAAAAAAAACGTATGTTTTTTTTTTTTATTTTGCATTTCAATGAACATACAGAATCAATGCCATGGGGTAAATACAATTGAGGATACAATTACATGTTATAAAGCCAGGAGAGTAACATGCAGCTGACACAACGAGAAAGTTTTGAGAGCTTTGGAGTTGCTGGATGTACTGAGAGTATCCATGTAGGATTTGAGTTCTTTACAAAAAATAAAAAAAGTAGGGCGAAAAAACCGTATGTTGACCGTATATTTGTTATAAATACTACGTAGACGCGTCTGTCGGAAATTGTGCGTGATGACGTAAAGCAACGTAGCCGAGCACAGCAAAGCGCGCCAAGGTGTCGCACAGTACGCAGTGGAGCAAAAAGTGGCGCAAATGTGTAAAAAACATGGCCAAAGAAGAGGACGTGATACGAGAGTTCGTTGTGAGAGAACTGCACAAGTGTTCGGATCTCAGGTAAACTGCGGGTTGAAAGAAATGCTCTCAAAAACGGAGGTTATCATCATTACATAGAACGTTATGTTGTGTGGAAGTCAGGGGCAGGGCTGAGTCATAAACTCGTTTAATGAGAAATGTTGCACGCGTGCATCGGTTTATAACTAGCAGCTAGTGAGTGATATCAAAAGGAACGGATTAGGAAGATATAAAGGGGTGGTTATGTTGGATTTTTGTGTGACGAAGGTCACAGCGCACAAGAAGCGTTTTAATTTGAATGTGTGGAAAAACACACAACCAAGGGACACCACAATGATGTGTGACGCAGCTTACGTTAAAGCCTGAAAGGAATCCTGTGTAAGTTAGTTCAACAGCACGCTGAAGCGGTTTGACACAGAGACAGCACAAAAATGCCAATCATGGACAAGCCACTATTAAGTGAAAGTGTGCTTCTGTTTTGTTGTTTACAAAATATGTGGTGTTAAGTCATGTGACATTTTGCACGGATTTGTATTGGTCCATCAGAATTACATGTGCATGTCTAATTTACTGTTACTCTTCCACCTTTGAAGTACATTGACTTTAGGCATTTTGCGGAGGAGATACCTGGAGAAGGTGGGTAGAGAGTCGCTCAGCACCAAGGACAGACAGTTGATGAAGAACATTGTCGAGGAGGAACTTTTGAAGATGCAGGTGACTGAGGTGAGGAAGAGACCGTGTGATCTTACCATCATGCATCTGTCCGAAAACGACCTATTGCTAAGCTCCACCCTTTAATTATTGATTATTTACTCCAACACTCTTTACAGAAAGTCCCAGAACAAATTGGAGTTGTGAAATAATCCTTGTTTCTAAGGAAATAATGTTATATTCATGTTTAACATGAGTGAGTGTTGCACTTGAGTTGAGGTGGGCATGGCAATTATTTGTGAAAAGTGCCCATAAAGTGGTTAACTAACTTGGACTTGACAGAGACGCCAAATCAACATAAAACAAATCAATATAGCTCAACAAGATGAAACGTTGAAATGTCTCATGACATGTCTCAATAGCAAAACAAACTAACGCATAGAATAACGTAACTTTCAACTCACTCAAATTCAGTTTAGTATGATAGTGTAACGTACACTAAGTGAAACAGTGCTGAGTTATCTCACACTTTTAATTTGTCAAATAAACTGACCAGTGTGAGTAATTCAGCACTTGCGAGTAGTTCGGTAGAATTAGATGTTCTTATTCCTTCATATCTGTGGGACTCGTGTGTGATATCTGTCTCTTACTAGCAATCGCGCCCCTACTTCATACCACTGTCATGTTAAAAAACAAGAATGTTTTCACTCATCCATAAACATTATTGGATCCATCAGCATGGCAGCAAGTTCTATCATTCCACTTATCACTGCGGCATAAACCTACGCCATTATTATAGTAAGAAGTTAGCGACCCGTTTTACATATTATAGCTTTAAATAAGGTTTTTATGATATCAAAATTTCATAATTCTTGTCACCAATTTCAATATCACAAAACCAGTAACTCTAGCATGGCAGCTAACGTAATCTCTCGTTCCCACCTCTGGTCTGCAAACTTTTTAAATCCAACGTTACTTTGATAATCTCTTCTAAAATCTGATTGAATACACATAATAAACACAACTTATTGACAGTTACGTTCCTTAAGTCAGTTAAAGATGCTTTTGCGTTTATTTAGGATTGGTAATGAAGATGGACCACAACATTTGGCCAAATGTTTTGAGCTTCCCAAACACCCAAAAAGAGAAAAGAACATAAGCTTGCCCGATAATATGGTGTACATCAACAGAGTGATTTGTCGGTAACATTTTGAAGTTAAAGTTTAGTAAAGATAATCTATCTTTTCAGGGCAGCAGTGATGATGAGCCTCTTATTAAATGTGTGAATCCGTCAAAGAGCCAGAACAAAAGGAAAAGGGGGGATGATGACAACGATGATGGTGAGGATGAAGAGAATAAAACGATGGGAAAGACAAAGAGATCACGGCTGGAGGAGTCTTCTCCAGGTATCTGTGTAGTTTGTCCTTGTTTTATTTCCTCATTGGATGTTGCGTGAGTAACTTTATAATCTCTCTTTTCCAGATTCTCCTGACTCTGGAATAGAGAAGGCTATGAACGAGCGAGGGCCAAAAGAGGAAGAAGCTGGAAGTGATAAAGACACGGATGAAGACAGTGAGGAGGAGCAAGAGAAAAAGAACATTAAAGAAAAACCACAGAATAAGAGACGGGGCAAAAAAGAAGAGGACAACGACAAGAAAAGGAAAACGAAGAAGAAAGGGAAGGTGATGGATAGCGATGAAGATGAGGAGTTGATGGATTCTGATGAGGAGGCCAGGCAAAAACCACCATTGAAAGAAAAGAAAAAGAAAGAGGATTCAGACAATGAGGAGGAAACCAGTGATCAACCAGCAAAAAGTGAGTCTGCGAGTGATTCTGAGGATGAAAAAGTGAAGAGCAAAGCAAAGACACCGAGCAAAAGAAAAGATGTCAGAAAAAAGAAGCCGGTCGAGAGGGATATTGTGAAAGAAGTGGAGAGGGAAGTGTTTGGGAGCAGCTCTGAAAGCGAGGAGGAGAAAACCGAGAGCACTGAAACAAAAAACAAGAGCAACTCTGAAAATGAAAGCACTGGCGACAGTGAACAGGAGATGGATAAAAGAAACGATGCTGCTGACTTATCATCTAAAGAGAACGAGAAAAATGGTGAGAATCCCTCAGAGGTTAAAGTGGGTGCACATTTAAATCTATCGACTTACATTTGATCATGTCATCTTTTCTTTATAGAGGAGAAATTGAAGGACAATCAGAAGGAATCAGCAGAGGACTCCGACTCCTCGTCTCTTCCCTCACTGGAGGACGAGGAGGAGCGAGAGAAGGGCAAGAAGGAGGAAAAAAGCGCGACGAAGAAAAAACGCAGTGAGGATAGGGACAACGCAACCAGAGGAAAGGCAAGATGAATTTGAGAACTCAAATATAATAACACACAACTTGTTTTTTTCCAATAACATTATAAATTCACATTCATAAGATTATAAATGTCCTTATGGTTTCAAATGAGTGCTGTTCTTTAGAACATTCTATTCATCAAAGAATTCTAAAAGATGTATAACGTGTTCTACAAATTATTAAGCAGTTTTTTTGAAAATTCAGCTTTGTTATTATTACAGTGATACAATGATTAAATTACTAAGATACTTAAAATAATAACTGATTTTAATTATTTTTTCACCATCAGGATGAAGAGAATAAGGCTGTGTCCAGGCTGAAGCGCTACATCGCCCTCTGTGGTGTGAGACGGAACTACAAGAAGCTGTTAGACGGCTGCCGATCCGTAAAGGCGAAGGTGGCTGTGCTGAAAAAAGAGCTGGAGGAGCTGGGTGTGGAAGGTTAGTGTGCATGTGTCGACACGCGGGGGAGCACACGCACCATTAACCCATCAATAAGACTGCTTTTTACATATGGATGTTGTCCTTATGAATGAGTGGTACCGTTTTATTTACTACACATACACAAACATGCGTGATCAGCGTCTCCCAAGACAATTGGCAGGTACACAGAAACTCAAAGGTCTTTTTAGACAGAATTATATTTGTTTTGTACTGTATATTTGCTTCTCATAGTAGGAAAATAATAATAGTTTATTAAAACATTTTCAGCATTAATTGAACAAATATCAAACTACTTTTTTTTGTACTTTTTTAGTTTTAACATAGAAGCAAACCTCTATTGTGCACCACTTTCCTTAAAAAATAAAAGGAATTGTTACATTTTTATTTGATTAAATTTTAAAATATTACTTAAACTGGAAAAGTTTTAATGCATTCATTCAACTGTTTTACATAATACATTTGTATTCAATCATAATAAATAAATTAATAATAATAAAAAAAGACACATTTCATAAGGCCCTGTTATTGGTTTATAAGTTTTGTGAATTCAATTGATTTGCCATGATTTGACTATTAAAATGTAATTAAACCATTTTTAATTAAAAAAAATAAAACGGAAAACAGAATTTTGGAGAAAATAACACCAAATTTGGGAAAAAATTAAAAGTACTAGCACATTTATTCCCCATGAAATGTGCCTGTCCCAGGTCAGCCCTCCATAGAGAAGTGTAAGAAAGCTCGACTAAAGAGAGAAGAAGCACAGGAACTGGCTGAGCTAGACCTCAGCAACATCATCACCACTCAGGGTAATGACACTTGATTCTTTATCTCAAGAATTCCCATGTGTATGAATACCTTGAAATCAGGGAATTTTACCCTGTTCAGCCCTAAACCTAATGAAATGACAACTTTTTTTCATCAGGACGTCCCAAAAGAAGAGCAGCAGCAGCAGCATGGCCTCCCGCACAAAATTCCTCTCCTCCCCCCTCTGCCTATAAACGTGTTGTGGACTCGGACTCAGATACTGGGGAAAACCACACAAACACCGGCCGCAAGAGAGGAGCAGCCTGGGGCAACCTGCAGGGAATCATCAGTGATGATGGGGAGAGCGACTAGACGGCAAGTGCCTTCTATATACAATTGGTTCCAGTATTGCACCTTCTCTCTGTTTTACAACAAACTGTTAAACTTGCTCTAATGAACCAGTCTGTTCTTTGGCAAAGGATTTTATGTGTACATCCTCAATGGTTGTAGGGTCTTTGGATTTTTTTCCGATATATTTGTTCTATACTTTCATTCATTTTTTAATTGCTAGTTTGTACTTTGAAGTATATTTAAGTGTTCCAAATGTGTAGAAAGAGGTTAATGCAGCTTTGAAAATAAAATATTGTATATTGAATTTGTTTTACATTATCCATTCCTTCTCCCATGTCTTTTTTTGTGGACATTTTTTTTAGAAATGTGCTTTGACTTAAAAGATTAGTTTAATTTAAAATTAAAACTAGAGCCCATGCTTTACTCACCCTCAAGCCACCATAGGTGTATATGTCTTTCTTCTTTCAGACGAATACGATCGTAGTTATGTTAAAAATAGGGCTGTCAAACGATTAATCGCATCCAAAATAAAAGTTTGTGTTTACATAATATATGTGGGTGCTCTGTGTATGATTATTTTATATATATAAATACACACACATGCATGTATATATTTAAGAAATATTTTCACGTATATACTGTATATAGATTTATATATAATTAATTTTCTATATAAATATAAGTGTTTTACATACAAATAATCTTTTTTTCTTAAATATACATGCATGTGTGTATATTTATATATATAAAATAATTATACACAGTGCACCCACATATATCATGCAAACACAAACTTTTATTTTGGATGCGATTAATCGCGATTAATCGTTTGACAGCCCTAGTTAAAAAATATCGTTTCTCCTAGTTTGATAATGGCAGTGGATGGCAACTAACAGATTGAAGCTCAAAAACGAGCATCCATCCATCATAAACAAACTCCAAACGGCTCCTTTGGGTTAATAAAGGCCTTCTGAAGCAAAACAACCAATTTGCGTTCAATCTAGTGATCCAGCTCTCTGTACCTCCAGCGAATGGACTACTAGCAGCAGCCAGACAGACTTAATGTAATCAGAGAAAGTCACTGAAGAAGAGAGCTGGAGCTGTTATAATTGGAAAATATTTTTTTCACTGTCCTGTTTGTCTCATGTGGGTATTAGACCTTTTGGGTCAGACGTCACAAGTAGACCACAAAGTTAGATACAATACCAATGCAAATAATCAGTCTTAATTTTACTATTAAGAATCAACTGCTGCATATCCTAAATGGTACTTATAAACTACCTCAAGGCACTACATACTTAAGTATGGAGAGAAACAGATAAAAATTGATTAGACTCCCACTGAAGACGAGGCCTGTATGAGTGCTGATTTGCCACACCCAAGATACTGTGGTTGCATTGATTCTTCCTCTCAACAATCTTGGTATTGTTGAGTAGGGCTCCACCACATACTGAGATGTGAGAAAAGAAGATATGGAAATTCCCTGTTTAAATGACTCATTAAAACATTCATAAGTTTGGCTTGTAACAACTTACCATCTATCTGGGAGAGGCAGGTCGAGAAACGACAAGCTTGACAAAACAATAGTCTAATAATTAGAGCCGCCCTTTACATTACATTATTAAAGTTATCTTTTTTTTTTTTGGCCAAGTAATAGAGATGAACAAAAAAGACAATATTTAAACAATGTAATGAAACGGCAATTTGCAGGTGTTACACATGATCACATCATTTGAAAAAAAAGCATTGTAACTTTTATATTTACCTGCTGAGTTGAGAAAATACAGCCCCAGCGACTTGAATAGAAACATGCAACATGATTTCAATTGAAATATAACTTGAAATCGAATAGAAAATAATTACAGTGAAAATGTTACCACAGAAATTTCAATCATTGTCTGGATGTACCCCCAAAATCTTATACATATGATGGGATGAATTTTAGTTTTGTCTGGAACAATGAAAAACATATCGTCAGGATTATTATTATGGTGCGCAATTGAAACTCTCAGTAAAAAAAAAATTAAATTTATTAATAAAGTGAATGCTGGGCATCTGTTTAAAAAAAGTGACATCAATTGTGGTTTGCCAGTCTCAAATGTCAGTTCTCACAGAGATGTGAATGATGAGAGAGAAAGTTTTATTTCCTGGATGCTTTGCATTCTACATACTTTTGTGCCTCAGATTTTGGCCAAATATCAAATTCACTCCAATACTGTATGAGACACAGCTTGTAGATTATTGTAAAACTAAAAAAAAAAAATGTTTTATAAACCATATACTGATGATTCTCTTAATGTTTCTTTTAAAGAAAAGATTTTAAAAAAAAAAAAGTTATTTCTTCTTCATCAAAAGTCCTAAACATCTGATTATTGTTGTTTTATCTTAAAGAATAGATTCACTGTGAAAGTGAAAAAAAAAACGAACTCATTTGAAACTATATTTTGTATAGACCATTTTGCAAGATGTAAACAACACTGGTCCAGAAACACTTCCTGTTTCAGTTTGTAACTGTTTTCTTTATTTCACATGTAAAGAAAACATCTTAAAGATATTTGTTTAACTTTTTGATTCAGTTTTATATGTTATGTTGGTTGTATTTTATGCCAGCTTTTATGTAGTGTTAAAAAACTGAAACAGGAAGTGATTCTGGACCAGTGTTATTTACATCTTGCAAAATGGTCTATACTGAAGTCACGTGCATTTTGGTGAATCACCATAAATCTATGCAAACCTGCTAAGTTGCATTCCTTCAATAGTTTTGGTTAAGTTAATGCTATTTGCTTAACAGGTTGGCATAGATTTATGGTGATTCACCAAAATGCATGTGCAAAATGCACATGCATTTTGGTGAATCACCATAAATCTATGCCAACCTGTTAAGTTCCATTCCTTCAATAGTTTTGGTTAAGCTAATGCTATTCAAGTTAACACACGTTCATTGTGTTGAGATAAACAAGAAAATGAGTACCTAAATATAAAACATACCATGACCACAAATCTGTAGTACAAAAGGAAATAATGAAAGTAAGATTTATTAAATTTTTCTCGCAGGATTAACATTTATATGCTTTCGAAAACTTAACGTACCCAGCACTTGTGCCAAAGTTAGTGTGTCTGAGAATTAAAAAAAGAAACAAACCTAGACATTTAACTTCACGACTTGAATTACAATGGGAAGTAAACAAGAAATCCAGATTTGCTTTTACCTAGTAACAGGAATGTTTGCTGAATTATACATATGAAGAACCAATCATATTGTAGAAAATTGATGTAATGAATCATGTCACTTTGGCAATGCTACTATAACAACTTTTGTACTCTTGTTTGTTGGGGGGATTATTCTCTGAAACTGGTCTGAGATCCACCCGGCCATAATTAAAGCATATTGGAAGGCATTGACTGCAGTCTGATTACTGCTGCAGAAGGCTAGACACTAGAGATTTTATTTTCATTCCTAAGGGATAGTGTGGAAGTGGAACACTGGAGACTTATTTCCAAGTGATAGTGTTGGGGCGAGATGTCGTCCGACTCGGAAAAAGGTTTCAAATGTCTAGTAGGCTACAGTATAATTTTGTAGGTGTCAAATAGGAGACTCCCCATTTAGCTTATGTTATGTGCATAGGGAGACATTTACAGAAATGTATATCAAGATACATGTAGTCTCGATGAATTGAATGTTTTGGGGACTTTTTCCACACGTTTGCAAGTTGTGTGTTTTATGAACAACTAATCTTCATGCAAATGTCTGTGAAATGTATGGCCTATTGTTTTTCCTCTTTAGTACACTGTGGGATTGATTTGTTAAAAAAGATGACAACAGCAGGGTGGTGGAGCCTGATGTGATGAAGACCTGAGGGTCGATACGTTGCCTTTTAATAAGTTCTTTTGGAGCAGTAATTTTCAGTGTGCGGACTTCACACTTCTTTATTTGTTTATATCACTTAGTTGTCCTGCACCTGAGCCCAACTCTGGTGTTTGGGATGTGCATGCCATTTTTGTTTTTTGTAGGATGGCGCAGTGGATAAGACACATGCCTTTGGTGTGGGAGACCCAGGTTCGAATCCACTGTGAGACACCGGTGTGTCCCTGAGCAAGACACTTAACCCCTAGTTGCTCCAGAGGTGTGTGACCACTGACATATATAGCAATTGTAAGTCAGCTAAATGAATAAGTGTTATCAGTTATTTTCAAGTTTTCACAAAATTTTTTTTTTTTTTTTTTTTTTTTTTTTTTTTACATATTTTCTTTATTCAACAAAGTAAATGATTAGTTCAAGAAAAATACAGGACATGATCACATTGGAACAGGTGCTGATTTCTTTGAATACAATCGTATTAAATAAAGAAATATGGTACACTTGTAATGAATCCTGTTAGTAAAGGTTATCTCTTTTAAGGGAATGCTTAACTAAGTTTTATGTGTTTCATTATAATCCTATTTATGATCCCAGAATCTAATCAATATGAAAGTTTTTATCCAAGAAGAGAAACACCTTTCTACTACGTGTATTTAAAACTGTTGTAATCATTACAGAACTGTATCCATAAAATGATCATGACTCATAAAACTTTAAAAGTGTAAGAAGATGAGAGGGATGATGGAAAATGTGAGAGCAACAGAAAATGGGAGAAGGTTGATCGAGCCTCCATCTCCGACAGAAGGAATTAGGGGGAATGGGACAAATCCAGGCATGCTGCTGTTGGTGTAATTGTTGATCCAGTCCTGATATTCAGACACTCTGATGTATACAGCAGGATATTCAGGTAGACCACATCCTATGGAGTACACCAAAATTCCAGACTGAATCCACTTGGAGCCCTGCCTACTGACCAGTGGACTTCCACCGTCTCCCTGCAAAGACATAGCTATTTTAAATCTCTACAATATCATTGTCGACAACGGATACAGACATAAGTATGAGACAGTGTGAAAAATGATCATAATTTGGTGGTAAGAATTCCCTTTAAATACAGTGAAAAACTAAAAAATCTAACAGGACATTTAATTTGACAGGTTTTGGAAGTGAAGAATTCAAGTTATCTTATCATTTATTGACACTCCAATGTGTGACCGCTTACACTGGATGATTTTTTCATTGAAACAACCGTTTCGTCTTTTCTTAGATATTAGCACTTCAGTAGATGTACTACTGTTTTACCCCCAGCAAAACCTATTGTGTTGTTAATGCAGTTTACAGTAAGAGTTCCTGCACCCACAGCTTTGATGATTGACAAATGGATAAAGATCTAGGTTGGTAATTTAGTAGAGTGACCCAGAAAATGAGACAACATTTAGGTCTCTCACTTTTATAGAGAAAAACATTGGTTATGGATAAAAAGTGACTGATAAAATGTCTCACCGAACACGGGCCTTTGCCACTCTCATTTAAAAATCCAGCACATATCAAGTTATCTGTAATGATTCCTCCATTGGCAACATTACATTTAAAGTTGTTCACAACAGCGCTCTTCACCTCCTGCAGTATGTCAGGAAAATTGAAATCTGTCACAAAATAAATATATTGATGAGTGGAAACGTCACAAAATGCTTCATAATTTCTGGCAAATTTTTGTGACAACTTGAATAGGTGTGTTGTTCCTCACTTTCTTTATTGATCACGCCCCATCCAGTGACCCAACTCTCTGTACCATCAACAAATATACTACCAGCAGCAGCCAGACAGACTGGCTTAATGTAATCAGAGAAAGTCACAGGTGAAGACAGCTGGAGCAGTGCTAGTTTGTGGTCAAGATTATCATATTCAGGATGTGTGATGACTTTAATCACTGTCTTGTTCGTCTCATGTGGGTTTAAGCCTTTTTGGGTTAGACGTCCCAAGTAGACCACCAAGTCAGATACGGAGATGCTGTAAATACAAGACTGATTTAATTACACTAATATGAATCCATATATATGATACTTGGGCACTTGTAATATATATATATATATATATATATATATATATATATATATATATATATATATATATATATAGTAACATATATATATATATATATATATATATTTAAATGTGGGCACTCCATACTATCTGAAGCAGTCAGCTGCAGACAGAACCCATTCTTTATTGATTAAAGTCCCACTGCAGAAAGAGCCTCCATTGGACACACTCTGAATGCTCGCTTGCCAAGGCCAAGACCCTGCTGTCGCATTTTGCCCTCCAATAATCTTGGTGTTGAGGGGGGCTTGGCCACATACTTATGAGAGAAAAGATAATTAAGTAAAACATTTAATTAAGACATTTAAAACAAAACATTCTGTGTGACTGAACATGAGTTTGAATGAACAACTTACCATCTAATTGACCCAGGCTGGCTATATAAGGAAAACAAAAAACAAAAAAAAAACACATGTGAATGTTTTTTTGATCCCTGCCATACAGGAGGAAACACTTACAGAGCTAATAAACTGACAAATTGTAAATAGAAAAAAGAGATTATACATTCACAAAAAGGATTTTAAGAGTCACCGACAATTAATTGTTATAGTAAAAGTATTAGCCCTACATATATTAAAAGAGCCCTTCATTTACCTGAAAATATAAGAAAGCATCTTCACACAGTCAGCTATCTATGGTAAATATAGGCTTCTAAATGTGTTTCCAAAAATATTTACATAATTATTATTCAAAATAATAAAACAAAAAGACAAACTTTAACAAACAATTTACATTTCATTATATTTAACCAGGAACTAAAAAGTATAGGGATCCACCGATATGAAAATTTTGGTTGATACAGATATCGATAATTCTTTATATTTGAAAGTCGATAAATTAAATTGGCCGATAAATCAAAATCCAAAAGTTTATAGAATTTTTAAGAGCCTGATTTCAAAAACAAAAGTCTCCCTATTAAAAGCTATGTCCCAAGAACACAATTATAATGTTCTCATTAATTTTAGGTAGGTATATGACATGTTGCACTTAACTGTATTTTCAATTTTCAATCATATTTCAAGGAATTCAAAACCATCACAGCTTTAATATGTTTAATAAATGTTTTAATAAAATTTCATAGACTTTAGATATTAACCAAGGCTATTCAGCAGTTACAAAGAAAGAAAATAAAATGATTTATTTTTTCAAATATTTTAAATATTATCACTTCACATTTTACGTATATTATTCTATGACTTATTATTTTGTTACTTTATTATTTATCATCTTTTTTCTTGAATTGTGTTGCTATTTTCACATTTGTGCGAGTTACGAGTTAAGATTTTATATTCAGTTCGTATTCAGTTCTATTTTAGTCAATTATTTAAATAAACATAAATAATGTAACAAAAGCAAATTATTTGTAGAAGTACCTGCTATGTTGAGAAGTATGGCCCCGGCCACACTAAAGACAGTGTTAAAATTCATACTTCTGTTCTGGTCTGTGTTGTGACTGCTGTTTCTTCTACTGTCAAGTGCCTATTTGACTGTATAAGGAGATTTCTTGCCTCCACCCAACCTGATTTTTTCCCCTAGGCAGTTGATGGTAGTGTAGAGTAGGAAGATTGAAATCCTACCTGTGATTGGACAAACATTTTATGGTCCTACACCTATACATATACATACATTTAGACCACATAACTTTTATGATTGCAATCAGGATGTGAAGAGATTTTAAACCAGCATAACAAAATTCTGGAACAAATACCTACCCTGCCTTTAATTGTTTATAAATCACAATATCAACCATTTTCTTTTATTTTGATTCACATTTTGATTGAAATTGTACTTAAATCCATGTGTGCATAAATGTTGTAATCAAGGATAGTTTGCGTTATAGTTTTTTGTTCTCTCTTTCTCTCTCTCATTCACAGAAACTGGTTCTTCTTTTGTTTGCGTATTGCACATGGGTGAACACCAACACATGGTTAATTATCTTTGCCAAGTGACACATGCAGAAAGTTAAAGGGACACTTCACCCATTTGCATTAAGCTTTGCATCTTTAGAAACCCAGTCATATTTTTGAATGGTCATGGTTTATTCTCTTATTTTACCCTTAGATGGGAGAAATAAGGACTTGAGTATTTTACTTCCTGCTTATCATGACGTAAAAATCGTCATTTTGCGTCATAATAAGCAGGAAGTCACATTTCATTCAAAAGTGTAGAGACTACAAACATTAGCTCATTATTATTCAAGGGTGTGGGACCCACTCACCAAGCCTATTACAGATCAGTAGGTGGGACTTCACTTGCAGATACTGAAATCAATATCAGCCATCTTGTTTGGAAGCTAATCCAAAACAAGCTCTGTGGAGATAGGAAGTTATGATAATGATGGAAGAAACTAAACATGATATGGAAGAAGAGGATTTTGAAATTCTGCTCCTTGAATCCGATGTTCGTGGCTGTCTTTACGAGTCACAGTATAGTGAAGAGCATGTGAGGCTGATGGAGGAACAGGAGGCGACTGCCTGTCGCGGTCGATAAGCCCTGACTGGCTCGAGCTGAGGCGGACTGCTGGTGCATGTGCTCTCGCTGTGAACTAAGAACACATATGGAGTCCGTCTGCTGCAGAGAATTCAACAATGGTAATTTCTCCTGAACGAAATCTCTGAATCAGACGAGCACACGGACGTTTGTGTTGTGATGTGAACCATCCTAGTTTCGCCTGACCGAACATCCAGGTATTGTTGTGTCAATTCATGGTTACTTTGCTTCAGTTGTTCTGAGCACTCCAAGCCTACATTCACCCAGGACACTCAGAGCACTCCCAAACTGCAGGGGGCATCCATGCAACAAAAGTTGGTGGAACCAGCGTTTTGGGAAGTAGCTTTTGGGACTATATTTGCCTGTGCACTCACAGAGAGAGCATGGAAATTGTGAGATATGCAATCAATCAGAAACTGTGGAACATGTGCTGTTTGAGTGTACTAAATACTCAAATGAAAGACTGGCTCTAAGGAATGGACTGGAAAAAGTAGGAATCAAGCAAATGGACATTTCAAACATCTTTTCAAATAATTCCGGAAAGTTGGTGCTTAAAATCATGTCATATTATCAACAAACTTGACTAAACATTAGGATTTATGCCAATGTAACAAAGATACAGTATACTGTATCTTTGTTACATTTGCTTAAATCCTATAGGTGGCGATAATGCTCCATATGGTTGCAAGTCGCCAGGAAAAATGAAGAAGAAGAAGAAGAAGAGAGAGCATGGCATTTAAATGTTTGAGAGTTCAGTTGGATCTCTCATTTATTCCTGGAAAAGCATACTATGATTACAGCTCCTGATCATTCAAAGATGCAACTGGTAGGACAATTTATGATTGACTGTGTTTGAATATATTAAGTTTTAAATGTTCAGGTTCTGCTTGGTTTGTAATGTGCAATTTAAAATAAATAATAAGGATTTTGTTATGCGAATGTTGAACTTGACAGAAGTAATATGTGCATGAGTTTAATTATGGGATTGGTATTTTCTTGTGAAAATCCTAGGTTAAACTTAATGATCGTGTTTAGTTTGGTTTGAAGATTCAATAGCATTTATTTATTATTTCTGTGAGAAAATGGTATTGTGATTTATGTGTGACTGATTCATGATCTATCTGTTACTAATTCAGTAGTAATTCACTATATAGAAATAAATACAAACGACTAATGAGTTTGCCAATGTAACGTTAACAGGGTTTTTTGTTTTGGGAAGAAGGAGGCGGGAACTGGCGAACATTTTAATAGTAAAATTAACAAATACAAATAAAAAGTATAAGCCAGCAGCCCCTCATTGACGACTGCTGTAACGTTACTCACAACAGAAATAAAACACATCATAAAATCAGGCCTATTTCTCTCTTGTCGCTCCCTATATCTGTTGTCGTCGCCCCTCATTTTATGCTTTCGCTTCTCCATGAGAGATGTGTGACCTGATTCATTATCACGGTAACACTTTACAATAAGGTTCATTAGTTACTACATTAGTTAACGTTAACAAAGAATGAACAATACTTATTTGGCATTTGTTAATCTTTGGTAATGTTAATTTCAACATTTACTAATACTTTATTAAAATCTTGTTAACATTAGTTAATGCACTGTGAACTAACATGAACAAACAATGAACAGCTAGATTTGTATTAACTAATGTTAACAAAGAATAACAAATACAGTAACAAATGGTTAGATCATGTTAGTTAATGCATGAAGTAATGTTTAATAAATGAGCCTTATTGTAAAGTGTTACCATTATCACTTATGCCACCGGCCTCGCGCCGTCTTCTTACGTCCCTTGCTTTCGATCGTCCTGCTCGCCACAGACAACTAACTAGAAATTTTGTGTAAAATGAATTTCAAACTCTGGTGACCGATAACTTAGCCTTGTAGACGGAAGAGTGATTTCTCTTGTTTGCGCTGTTCCGGATTAGTGGGAGTGGCTTGTGGAGCTGTGCAATGTGGTGCATTGTGGGACTTGTTGTCTTACATACAAACGCACCCCTCAGTTATTTTCTGTCTTTTCTCAGTCAAGAGGGCACCAAATTCAAAAATTATTTTACATTTCGACTACAGAAACAGTATGGTCCACTTTCAATAAAGATTAATGTTGAAATGGGTGAAATGCTCCTTTAATGGTATGGAATGTACACATATGGTCCATTATTGTGTGTTACTCAAATATCTAATGTGATATTTTTGTCTCTTTAAGTTTTTATGTATCATTTGATATAATTGAAGCTATGAATAGTGTAGTTAAAAAATATCAGCCGTATCTTCCAAATACGATTCATTTCACAGTTCCCCAGATACCATTTATCAAGTCTCACGTGACGTCAAATGGCAGGTGTAGATGCAATGTGTTTTCATTATCCGGATTCAGCTAATATGTGAATAATGATAAATATCACGTTAGACTGAGCCGTTAAAGCAAATTGTTGCTGGTTCTTTCTTTTTTTTATCTTGCAAAGAGATAAAAATGTTAAATGCCATTGTATGATTATTGAATGATATATTTAGTAAATATATTACAGAACTCTAACATGTAATATTAGTGCTTTGAAGTACCCAAAATATCCACTGGATGGCACTGTATAATTGTTTTTGACCAAATAAAGGACCAGTAGAGGCCTATTATCTCACCAGCATATTTAGTGGAGTTGTAGAAATATTGTAGATAAAGGAACAGTACATTTTTATTAAAGATTTAAATTAAAATCTGTCATTATTTACCTTATGTCATACCAAACAGGTATGATTTTCTTCTGTAGAAGGCAAATGGAGAACTGAAGTATAATTAGTGAACAAATTGTCACACTTGTTACGTTTTCTTAAATCATTAAAAGAATTTGGGTACATGCATACCACCAAAGAAAACCACAGATTAACAGTAATGAAACAAAGAAATATCAAACTAATATAAACACTCTGACCACTATGTGCATTATTAAGGTAATTTTTTCTGTTTTTGGTAATTCAGTTCTGTTACAAACCCAAACAGTTAGGCATTGTCCAGTGCATTTCTGTGGTATGCTGTTGTAAATACAGTGTGTTCATGTGTGCACTGTTGTGTATAGTCTCAGATGTGCAGGCTGACATTTCTGATATCCATTGCTAAAAAAAAGAAAGAAAGCCGTGGTCAAATCCAAGAGGAGTAAGACAGTGGATATGGTGTGGCAGCGCTTGCTTTCTGGTGTACATGATTAAATTTCATGCAAGAAGAAACCAAATAATTTCTGATACAGGAGAATCAGTCACTCTAATTCAAAGTGTAATTTTTGTTTTAATTATTCACACATTAATATTATTCTTGTACTAGTAATTTCCTGTTTGCTTCCAGGTTTATATTCGATTTTGAATCCCCAATTAACAGACTTTTTGATCAATTAAGAGCGGCCGCAGCCATTTCTAAATTGAACGTGTCTGGCTTCTGGTCTCATCTGTTTCCAGTTAATTTTAGCTTTACAAAAAAGCTTTTTATGCTGCTTGATATTGCAAACTGGTCTTTCGATAGTATTTTAATTCTGGACACACTTGTTTGTAGTGCAAATAGTTTTACTGTTTACTGAATAATTTACTTGATAATTTTTCTCTCAGTGAGAAGAACATTTTCATAATCTGATTGTGTCCGGTTCTGCTCCTGGAGGGCCACTGACCTGCAGAGTTCAACTCCAACCCCAATTAAACACCTGAACCATTATAATCAAGGTCGTCAGGAACACTAGAAACTTCCAGGCAAGTGCTTTGGGGCAACTTGGTGCCAAACTCTGCAGGATGTGGTTGGCCCTCGATCTAAAGAACTTTTTTCACTATGAAGCACCTTTTGGGGAGAAGAAAGGTTCTATTGATGTTAAAGGTTCTTCATGGAACCATTGATGTCAATAAAAAAACTTTATTTAAGAAGGGTTCGTTGTTGAACCAGTGAGTGCTTCCAATGCAGCAAACTTTTAGAGGCACGAGAGTTTTTAATGAAAACGCTGCGTATTTCCTTCAGTGTGCTCCCACTCTCCTGTTCTCTCACTCATTTCAATGCTCCTCTCCCACGACGATCACACCCACCCCACAGTAACACCTCAAACACTGTAATTAATCAAGACGCGTGCCGTAATCAGGAGGAAGAGCGGCTATTTTTAAAAGCCCTGTCACTGCGGGCACATCGAGAAACAAGATGAGAGAAAGAGAGAGAGAGAAAACAAGACAGATTCATTTATTATGAGTGCATTTGGCTCTGAGATATCAAGTAAAACATTTAGCTCCATGTCTTCCATCTGAGCTGCTTATATCTTCACATCAACTCTATTAAAGTCTGGATGAGAAAAATAAATAAATTAAAGGTGGTGCTAAAAGGAATTTAGATACATGAGCTTTTTCTTCCTCTTTATCTCTCTCTTTATCTCATTTCATGATATTCTATACAATCTTCACTCTTTCACAAACACAATAGCCTCAAGACTATAAGCCATGTTTTTCGTTAAGCAGTGGTTTTCAAGTGCTAATCTACAATAGTTACCTTAAAGAGCTATACTTATACTGATCTAACCTGTGTTAAGGGTGAGTTTAAGTAGACTTGAATTAAACTCTTTCAATTAAGCACATCTGATAATATGTTTTGTATCCTTTATCTAACTCAATACCATTACCCTTTTATCGCACAAAAAAATGTGTCTTTAAAATCAAATGCAAAAATAGCAATGAAATGACAATGAAACTGAAACCCACAATAATTAGTATGGTGTTAATTACTATTTTACAGCCAAAACAGCTTCAGTTCATCTTGAGAATGACAGATGGAAGTCCTTCACAGTGGCCAGAGGGATTTTGACCCATTCCTCTTCCAGAACAGTGGCCAGGTATGTGATGAGGAAAAAGTCCAAAATACCCCAAAGTAGTTCAAAAGTATTTAGATCAGGTGACAGTGCAGGCCATGGGAGATGTTCAACTTCACTTTCATGTTCATCAAACCATTATGTCACAAGTCTTGCTGTGTGTATTGGAGCATTATCATGCCGATACACGGCACCCCCTTCAGGGTATGTTTGAACCATTAGATGCACTTACTCCTCCAGAATGGTTCTGAAGTACTTGACAGTGATTCCTCCATCAAGCGCAGTAGGGAATGACATGATATTGCAGCCCAAACCATCACAGGCGTGAAGGATGTGGAAAAGACAGTGAAGGTGGACTTATCAAAGAATAATGTTTCACATTGTCAACAGCACAATATTTGCACTGTTGGCACCAATGAAGTGAAGTGAAGAGCTGTAGCCATGCCGTCGAAAGTTTGTTATTTTCACCCAACTGTCAGGTCTTCCGTGTTCAGGCTTTTCTTCAACAATGGCTAAAATGTATGTTTGATTATGTTCCTGAAAATGATTAATCCAGGTGTGTCTGACCTCAGTAGTCACGGCAACAATAATCAGACACACCTGAATTAATCAAGTTTGGCCAGTAATAGCAGTCAGGAAACGAGGAGCTGGCTGAAGTTCAGGAAGTAGTGCAGCTGTGCATCTAGCCAATTAAATGTAAGTGTCAACACTGGATTCAACAAGAAAATGTTCCTAAACATGAAGCAGTTTCAACTTTAAAACCAGAGGCAGCCGTTGTTGGGCCACAACCTGTAAGTAAGACTTAATCATTTGAAATGTATTTACATGTATAATTTCAGACTTAATGTTTTAGTTTTATCAAGGACGTAAACGAATGCCACGCAGTGCTGGCTTTAGTAACCACTTAGTTATGCTATTTTGTGTGTCTATGACAAACGCGTACAAACATTTTGGACCTGAACCGATTTGATAAAGTTACATAAACCAATGCCAACGCTGTTTATAGTAGCTAGTTGGTTCGATGCTATTTTGTGTGTATAAGACAGACGTGTATAAAGTTCGAATAATTATATTTAATCACAAACTTCAGCTGCTGTTATCAGTGTACAGTATGGTTTGTTTACAGGTTGTATGTATTGTGTAGCCTAATTAATCAGGAGAAAACCGAATCTCAAAAGCTAATAAGCAGCAGTAGCATTTTCAAGTAACAGCATCGAAATGAAGTTTTATGTAACAAGGTTCGGGAGGAGCATGTTCAGGTAATCACCCAATCAGCGCAAGGAAAGCCAGTATAAATAAAGCCTTCCCTTACCTCCTATCTCATGACTAATTTCTCAGCATCCCACCACCACCCCTTCACCCCACTTTCGGCTGGGTCCGCGCATAGATACCTATGATCCCTAAAGTAAGGGGGAGTTCTCTGGGGTCGGGCCGAATTCTGAGCTCAGAGCCCTCCCCCGGACAGCAAGCCAAATACGCATTTTAAAATTTCATGTGATTTCATTAACATGTAAACTCGTGAAATTCTTAAAATATGATAGTAGAATAAAATAGAATAGAATAGAATTACAAACATGACTTTTGACAAGGAAGTGTTTTATGGCCCCTTTTATGTTTATATTTAAACCAGTGCTATTTTATTATTGCTATTATAGTATTTTGAATTTGCTTTTATTTTTACATTTTCAGCATTTTCGTTTGGTTTATTTCATTTCGTTTTAGTCATTTCAGTACATCAATTTAATTTCATTTAATTTTAGTTAGTTGCCAGGGCAACCTTTCCAATTTCAGTTTCAGTTTAAAGAATGTTTTTTCATCTAATAGTTTTATTTAGCAAGTGCCAGGTGTTCCAGCGGGATCTTGTGTTAGAGACTGATGGCAAATTTATTCACTAAAACACTGTGTTATCATTTAGTGTCAGTCTGTTTAAGTCTCTATAACGCTGTATTGGGGATTCTGGTAGATCAATGCAAGTCACTGACAGTGGTTTAGTAATGGAGGTATTGTTTAGTAAGCTATAGTTTCATGCCCAAATGTCAACTAATTATTATATAAATGTGATCATACCTTTCTTTATCATAATCTGTAAAAAATAAATATCATTATTTAATAACATATTATTCTGAGTGATTTAAAAATCCAGACCATTCAGATCAGTGCCGAGGTCTAAACTGGTTGATGGTTTAATAAAGAAGATGACTAGCCATCATTCACTTAGTGTCAGTGACTTTTTGACACTGACATCTCTCTCTTACACATACACACACCCTGCGGCATGTGCCCAACTATACGGCCATTATCTCTTTTGGTTGCTATGGTAACCCTAACCTCCTATCGCAGACTTTAGTTGGTGATGACTGTGTGTGTGTGTGTGTGTGTGTGTGTGTGTGTGTGTGTGTGTGTGCTGCACTTATAAGGTATGTTGGTATTGGAATATTGAGTTAATTTGCAGTTACTATTTTTAAAACTAATGATGTCACTGCCTTCAAACTGTGAGAACCCACAAACTTTTTATGTATAAACATACAAATGCACACACATAATCCACAATCATATCAGTTTCATCCAGTACAGAATGCTGTTAGTGAATGTGCTGTTTTCACACAAACACACACTTTCTAAAGTAGTCAGTTGTTGCTGAAATTCATGCGATGTTCTTCTGAGTCTCTGTAAAGTCCAAAACTGAAAAAGCATTTTTATTTATTTTTTTATTTTGCAGATATGGACAGTGTTGATTCATTGATTTATTAGAAATAACAAGGATTGAATTGATCCATGACTCTATTTGACCTCCTTTCATACTCCATCACCTCCATCTGAGTTTTGTGGACCAAGTTGGCGAGCTACTGTAAATCCTCTAAGCATGTTTTTGGCAGGTTGCTTCACATTTTGTTCTGCCGAACTGATGTTGGCCTGGTGCACATTGAACGGTTTTTAATAGTCCTTTATGACTGTTGCTGGCCAGACAGTAAAAACGTGAACCCCGCAATAAGCCATGTCACACTGTTGGATCTCAGTTGTCATGTCAGACTGTATGGCAGTCAAGACACGTTAAAAACGGACACATGCAAGTAGATTTTCGAGATTACCATCATCTATCCGTGACATGTTCAGTGACAGATCTGCATTTGCAAGATAGAATTGGTGGCTATAGCAAATAAAACAACCTCTAGCAATGATTGATAGAAAAGAAAGAGAAAAGAAAACAAAGACTATGTGTTTTGAGCAAGTTTTTTTGTAGTTGACACTAATTGCTCCATTCGCTTCTATTGGTTTTTGATTTGACGGTTGTCGTAACAGAAGCCACACTGCAGGACGGCGTGTCAAATCTTCTGACACTGCCAGAATTTCATCGAAGGTAAAATTTGAATGCAATGGTCATTAATTGGCTGTCAGTGAACATGTCATACTATAGCAATCAAAGACCTGATCAAACATCTGAGGAGTCTTTTAGGATCCACAAAATTTTGAGCTTAAGACATCAGGTCCCAGTATAGGACCTTACTGTCTTCCGTTGTCTGCTTAGAGAGATTTGACTGTGCCTGAGTACTCAAATGATGGAGTCACTGCCAGTGACTGGTTTTCAGTAGTTAAAAGTTTAAGACAATAAATCACATCAGTTTTCGATGGACTAAAAGTGAGCTTTATGGTCTTGGAAATGCCTAGTGCCCTTACATCAAAAGCTGAAAGATTTTTTAATGTTCTGCTGTTTGCTATAAGCACCGGATCATTAACACAATATGGCATAAGTACGTAAAATGGCTCAAGTACCTAAAATTCTTGTGGTTAAGCATAGGGTACAACTCAATTAGTAGCAGTAATGAACCGATGAAGAGGCCTCTGCCTGTCTAAATTACCCCACTATCTAAGGATCCCATTAGTCCTGATTCTTTGAGCACTCAAACTAGAGAAGTAAAATGCTCTAATGCTTATATGCTATGCGCTGTAAGTCTCTTGGGTAGGATTAGGGTTGTGGAGTGTATGCATATTACATGGCAAAAAGTGCGTATCATATGCATGTGAAAACTGCTTATTATATACACGCAAATTTTTTTTTTTTTGCCGTATAAATGGCACGAGAAATGGAATTTGGGGTATAGATATGCACTTTCATGTGTAAGTCATTAGTTTTGGGTTCCATGTGTTCCTTTGTTTGTTTCTCAAGTGCTGTCATGGTTACCAGAGCCATTCAGTATTTACTTACATAAGGACAATTTTGAGGGATCTGTACTTTACGAGTATCATTTTTGGGGAGAACTCATGACTTTACTCAAGTGCATTTGAGAGGAAATATTGTACTCTTTAATATACTATATTTCTGTCCATAACTGTGAGTACCCGTAACTACTTCAAAAAAAAAATATATGTGCTCATTAATGTATATTTACTTCCTTAAAGTAATAAAGTATTCTCGTGAGTGTATAATATGTCATTGAAAATACATACGGGTAAGGGGTTCTAATGTCGGTCGCCATGTTTCCCCTCCATCTTGAAAGTACATTAGCCAAAGACGGACATACCGGTTAATTCAAACTTTGCCTTTCGCGTTTACGTTTGAGTTAACACTCATGGACGAGGTCGAACTGGAAGCCATGTTAATCTTGGACTACATTGGCCACCGTAGGAGTTCGGAATTCGGAACGAAATCGGAATTGAGAGGAACAGAAACGAATATTCACTGGATGATCATATACCTTTTCACCGCTAGATGGGGGTAAAAATCACACAGTGTAGCTTTAATTTGTTGTTTCCTTCTCAAACGTGATTGGATTGTGTAGGTGCCACTCCACTGATAGGGACAGCCTATCAGCAATCGCCTTCAGCTTAGGGCTGTGAAACGATTAATCGCGATTAATCGCGTCCAAAATAAAAAAGTTTGTGTTTACATAATAGATATGTGTGTAGTGTGTATAATTATTTTGTATATATAAATACACACACATGCATGTATATATTTAAGAAATATTTTCATGTATGTACTTTATATATATTTCTACAAAATTTATATTATACATAAATATAAATATTTGATATATTAATAACACATTTTCTTAAATATATACATGCATATGTGTGTATTTATATATAAAAAATAATTATATATATATTATGTAAACACAAACTTTTATTTTGGATGCGATTTAATCGCGATTAATCGTTTCACAGCCCTACTTCAGCTTTCCGCCAGAGTCAACTCCATGGTCAGATTTACATAAGAGACAAAAAACATGGACGAAACAATAGATGAAGATGCAGCAGGTCCATCCCGTGAATGTGCCAACCCGTGGTCCCACCTCGCCAGACTATTTCAATTTTCTGAATTTTCTTAAATGTTAAATAAAGCAACATGTAAGCAAGAAACAACAGAGCCCGACAAGGGAGGGACAGGACTGGCCATCAAGCCGGAGACCCAGAGTGAGTCTGACCAGTGGTGTGAGCCAGTGACATCAGTGGCAGAGGGAATACTGGTGGATTTGGACATGTTATGATATACTCCTAGTCTAGGGTTGGGAGAGGGTAACAAACTTAAATAAATATTAAAAAAAAATAAGCATGGAGGGTTCCCTTCAGTCCTCTGCCCCAGAAATGTGAGCCAACACTTGATGCAAAAGTCCAGTCTCGTTTTCAACTTCCTTTTATTCTGTTTTATTCTGTGGATTACTAAAGATTAGTGTTTGGAACTTTATCCTTCTTCATCGTCTGTCTGTGCGACACATGCTGACACCACGACTGTATAGTGCGTATCAGTCAGATCATGATGCTTAAGGCAGACTCACTCTGTGAGGAGATCCTCTTACTGCAAAGTTCCAACTTGCTCTGCACAAACGTCCAACACAAGATTTCAACCTTCTGCCTAAATTGTTCTTGCCTCTTTTTTTGTCACCTTTCAGCCCTCTTCTGGGACTACACATCACACTCTCGCTTTATGTGGTCAAAGATCAGTTTCTCCACCAGAGCTCAATCCAAACACACATTATGTGTTATTAGCCCATGCTGACCCCCCAGATCGGGTCTAGAGCTCCGCAGATCTAATAGGCATTTCTTGTAAACACAAAAGTGCATGAATAAAAGAGGAGTCACAGGTGAGTAATGAGGAAGTATTGTCAGGAGAACAGAGGCGCAAACACCTACCCGCACACAATGGTGCAGATCAAGCTTGTGTACTGTGGCTTATCCCTTTACCTCTCTGTCTCAAACACAATTCCACAATTCCAGCACACTAAGCAGTAACTAAGCAACAGACCAGAGAGGGGAAGAGGAAAAAAACTGACACACACAGAAGGGATGGGGTGATATTGGGTCCAGTGGTGTCTGAGGTTTCTTTAGCATTGATCTAATCAGGCCGGTCTAACTTTTTTTTTTTAAGCACTCATTATTTCCCCAATTATTGTTATCTCACGTTGTGTCTGAAAGTTTAGGGATAGGATGGAGGATGTCTCATCCTGAAATAGGCTGGATGAATAATTCCTAATAGGACCGGGGCTAGTCGTCACACTTTTTTACTCCACTGAACACATTATGGTTCAAAATTTGTAGTCAGTAAAACTTTTCTCTAAAGATGCCTTTATTTGATCAATAAAACTACATAAACATTATTATTGCAAAATATTACAATTTACAAATGGGTATTCTATTTAAATATATTTTTAAATGTAATTTATTGCTGTGATCAAAGCTGGATTTTATTATTATATGATGTGAGTTGATGACTGGAGATTTCTTTGATGTCTTAGAACACTCTGAAAACCATTTCAGCCTATATGGCACTAAATTAACTCTGTTAGACATATAATTCAGTTCCGAGTCATTTTTATTACTTTAGCATCAAATCATGTGACCAGCAAGTGTTGTTTGATCTACCAAACTCCATTTCCTTGCTGAGTGCATTTAGGCCCTTATCCTCCTGCTGGAAATATTTTATGCATAAAAAAACAGCAATGTTTTAAATGCAATCCGAAAGATGTTTATTCATCTGCATGTATGACTGTAACAAAAAGTAGGGCTGTAACAACTAATCGATAAAATCTATTATTATCGATTAGTCACGTCTGTGCGCTGTGCTCGGAAACATCAGCCAGTCATGACGCTTTACAGTAGTGAACATTGAATAACCCATTTACCCAAATGTGAAGTATGTGAAATATGCTGACATATTCTAAAATATGTTTGTTAGTTAGTTTGACACTTGAAATATTTTTTGATGTAATATTTGTTTTACAACCTCTTTTGATTATAATGTAAAGGATAGCTACATTCACTATATTTGTTGTCATCGTCTTTACACATTGTTTTGAGGACAGCATTGGGCAGGATATGGAATACAATTATTTAAAGTAGATTAAAATTAAATTTTAATTATTATTTTTTTTTAATGTAGCATAGTTTTTAGATTTTTCATCAGACTAATAAAAAAAAAACAATCAACAGATTAAAATATCAAAATAATCAAAATAATCGTTAGTTGCAGCTCTAGTTCATAATTTCTTTTTGACAGCCTGGCCAAAATAAGTCTCAATTGCCGTGTTTCATTGTGATATCGCTTGTTAAACAATTGATCTTAAGCAACAAAAACATATTACTTAAACATATTTAAGCAATTTAATTTAATAAACATATTAACATTCAGTTCTGGCAGGTCACGTTAAAGCTTGCATCAGCTGGCACAGTGACACCGAGTCTCTAACACAAACTCTAAGTCAGAAACAGATGTGAGCGCGCACAGCATCATGCTGCGAGACCTCTCATGGGTCTTCTGGTTAGCGCTAGACTGCTAATGCACTCGCTGGGTGATCTCGGCAAAGTGCCATTTAGATAAAGAGAGGAGGTTTGAACCCCCCACAGACAACAAACAGTTGTAACTATGTGGCAAAGGAAGGTTAAAAATTTGTGATCTTCCTGTTTTATTCAGAATCAACTGCAGCAATTATACTGTCAACTGAAATGTGCATCCTGTTTAACTATGCATATTTGTTTGTGCATGTACATTTTTTTGTGTCTCATTGCTGAACTTTACTGCTTTAGTTTCTGTGTGCAAGTGTCTGTGCAGTAGGATAAGAACATGAAGCCTACTTGGTTGCTAGGGGACATCTTTGCTTAAATTTTGTTGCTAGGCTGCCAATTCCCTCAGTTAAGTGGAAACATCTCCCCACTTTTCTGACCGTTCACCCTGCAACCTCCTCTGTCTCTATCCATGCATCTCATTCCTTTCCTCCATCTATTTTTTTCCAACCAAAATAACCAGCCATCTGTCACTATGCATAAAGGTTGCCTGTTGCTAAGAAGTGTAGAGGTACGTCAGTATCTAAATTTGTGAAATACGCAGTATTTCAGCTACATGCTGGACTTAATAGTAATATATGTGTCTCATCTTGCCAGGAACTGCAAGAGAGAGCACTGCGGAAGTTAGTAATGTGTGAAGTCCACTGAAACTGTGAGAGATATGCAGCATGTGTGTTTATGCTCTCAAGCTTCTTTCATATTAATCCATGTAATAAATGATGAAAAGCACAAGGCGAGTACGCAAAGAAGGGTTGAAAAACATGGCAGTGCTGTCTTATTTATAGCAACAGCTGGGCTAATTGCATTCTAAACAATGATGGAATTTGACCACATCATTATGCTGAGGGGTTTGGTGATAGTAGTCTGTCTGGAAGTGACCTTTGCACAAATTAATTAGGCACTTTTGTTAAACCAGCAAATCATTCTTACAGGCAGGTTGTCTGACAGGTAGAAAATAGATATTTACTTGGAAGTAGAATATGATCCTATAACCCTGTTATTATATTCAGTGCCTCTATTAATTAAAATACGCTTTAATAAAGAAAGTGAAGGCTCAATAGTGAGCGCAGAACAGCTTGGCTTTCACAGAAAAGTTTGCTCTGGTTTTATCGATACTTCGTTTTTCATTTCTTAATTTATCCCCGTCTCTTCTCTCCCACGGTTTTCTCTGTCAGTATGACATTTGCCAGCCACCGCCCGCGCGCTCTCGACACACTCGCACTGTCCTCGCTTTTTCAAATTATTGTCACAGCTTCACCGGAGAAAACTGTACTCTGTGTAAATCAATCAAATAGACTTTGTTTGTTTCATAATTCTTGTGATATTTGGAACTGCATGGGCTTGGTCTCTTGGGAAACCAGATGTCATTTTAACCTGTTCAAACCCTAATTATGGCCAAGTGGCCATTTATATGTTTAAAATTTTTATTTAATATGCTTTATTTCTACTCTAAATGCAGTAAATAAAATATATTCTTTAGATAATTGCTTGTCCATGCAATGCAATGCAATTGGGTTCAATGTTGTGTAGGGCCACATTCAGATTAATTGAATGGACAAAACAATAAGCGCACACACAAAACACATAATATCTTTGTTTTCAACAGAAAAAAGTCATACAGTATCATTTATTTGTCTCCTAAATATTGTAGTAAATATATTAAATAAATATATTCTGCAATATTAATCATATTTGACCTGATTAATTTATCAAATGGTCAAAGCTTTGCTAAAAAACCTGTTGTACAGAATCTTCTATATGCTGTCATCTGATTTATAGTTTATACTTTTATTATCAAGTAAAGACCTTTTAGCATAATTGTAAAAATGCCCACCTTGCCCACCAAAAATGGCATGGTGCATTTAAGGCAGCATGAATACTTTAAAGGGATAGTTCACCCAAAAATGAAAATTACCCCATGATTTTACTCACCCTCATGTCGTATAGGTCTTACGGAGTTATATTAAAGGGTTAGTTCACCCAAAAATGAAAGTTCTGTCAGTATTTACTCACCCTCATGTTGTTCCAAACATCTATGTGTTTATTTGTTCTGCTATACACAAAGGGAGATATTTGGAAGAATGTTTTAATCAAACAGATCTCATTCCCCATTGACTACATTTTTCCTATGGGGAATGAGATCTGTTTGATTAAATCATTCTTCCAAATATCTCCCTTTGTGTATAGCACAACAAATAAACACATAGATGTTTGGAACAACATGAGGGTGAGGAAATACTGACAGAATTGTCATTTGTGGGTGAACTAACTCTTTAAAAAAATGTTCTGGCTCTTCCAAGCTTGATTGAGTGAATGGCTGGTTGCAATCTTAAACATCACCGATAGAGGCCATTAAAAAAATACATATAGCACCTTGAAACAATTTATTAGAGGGTAAAAACCTGATGTATCAAATATGATACTCAAAAAACTTAATTCTTTGAATTTTTTTGTCTAAGTTTAATAAACTGTTCTGAGAATTCTGACTATAACTTCATATATTTATGTGAAGAATTCTGAGAATTCTGACTATACTTCATATAAGTTCATATATTTGGCTTTACGTGGTTGACAAAGGTATTGGGTCGTATAGGCTAGGCTGCCATGCTTGATTTCCAAACTTTTTTTATTTTAAAAAGTGCCATTAGCTTAACTCTAAAAACACTTCAAGAAAGTGATGTCCATTGGGGAAAACGCAGGGTCTGAATAGGGCAACATTTGACGGAAAGACTTCAAAAATCACCAACCACAGACTAGGTACATCCAGTTCAAAGCGTGCATGGGCTTCTTGTGATTTTCCAGAGCGATCAGGGTTTGACATTTTTGACCACAGGATGAAATCCCATTGATTAGAGGAGCACCTCTCTAGACACAGAATGGTCTCCCTGGCGACATCCAGGCTGATCGCGCTCTTTCTCTCTCCCTCCCGGCCCCCACACCTCCCATGGACCACACGCGCACACGTGCACACGCACGAAACCTGCGCGCAGATCTCAGCTGAGTTGCATTGGCTTTGCAAGTGCCTTGGGCGTTGATCGTGCTATAGTTAAGACTGACAGCCAAGTGTGAGAGAACGCAAAAGAAACGGGGAACTTTTTTATCCAATTTGCGTGTAAACTGAAGGCATGAACCATCCCAAATGGTTTTAGGAGATTCTTTTATTACTTTTTCTCCTCATAAAACTTGCCACACTCAACAGGCAGTTGCAGAAAGTGAGTTGATGCCATAAGAGGCTCGATCGTCTTCAGCCACAGTCTTCTGCGTCTCCGCTCAGCATGAACGGAACGTTTTTCAACCACACGATCTTTACGCACGGCGTTCTGCTCAACCGCAGTCAGGAGTTCGCGGGGACTCTCGTTGACTGCTGCACGGGTAACGGGAGCGAAGTGACCGCAAACGACGGCGGTGGGTCTTTAGTTCTCGCTAACGACGAGCGCAAGATGTTCGTTACGCGCGTGGTGCAGATCGCGGTGTTGTGCGTTCTTTCACTCACGGTGATGTTCGGGATCTTCTTTCTCGGGTGCAACCTCATGATCAAGTCCGAAAGTATGATTAACTTCCTTGTCAAGGAACGGAGACCATCCAAAGACGTCGAGGCGGTGATGATCGGACTGGGTTAGCCACGGGTGTTACCTGTAACCGGCCTGCAATTAGCCTATCCTCAGATTTGGAGGCAGGAAGATATGCAACTTTTACGTTCACTCCCTTTGTGCTCTGGGAAGAAAAGGCCATGTGGATGAACTGTTTCTGAAACAAAGATGACAGCTGCACGTTTACAAAATAAGAATGTATTTATTCATGTTTACGTAGCTTTTTGTAGGTATTTGAGGTAATTTTGCATGTGATTTTTTTTACAGTGAAGTGTTTACACGTTTTTACCTCATAAAAAGCAGAATTGCCTAGCTACCTTCTGCATTAGGCTATTTGTAAAAGAATGCGAACTGACTTTAGCGTGAGGGCGCTCCTCTTGCCAAACACAAATTGTAGCTTCTTTGGGCGCAAGAAAGTCCCTTATTTAGAATATAGAACAAAAATGTTTTTGTCATAAAGTGCCGCGATAACTAATGATTTATTGACGCACCCGCACAAACTTCGTCATAATGGAAAGCGCATGAGCTAGGCTACGTGTTGTCATGGTTCCTTCCTTGCAAGCTCAATTAACGATCGGTCTAGCCTAACTATTATTACTGAAAACCATATGTGAAACCTACATATAGTAGCCTACTTCTATATGGGAAAAAAATAGGCTATATGTACATTTAGTTTTGGGGTGGGGTAGGGGGGTTCAAGCCTTGTAGAAATTCTGACTTCCCCAAACCCACCACCAGCCCGGTTTGTATTAGACAATCACTTCCAAAAGCATGTTGTTTTGTGAACGCTGACTTTTGTACCTTGAATCACAGGTGTTTTGATTTTGAAGATGTCAAAATGTATTTTTCTTGGATGGGGGGTGATGCTCGTCTGTTGCGGCACTTGCACGTTTTCCAAATACTTCCCTTGGTCGCAGCGGCTGACGTCTCTCCTTCTGCATGCGCGGTGCTCGCTGTTTGTGTCAGAAACTTTCTTAGTAACACCTCATTGAAGCATGGGATATTTTGTAATATTGACTTGAAACATGAAATTGTGCAGCATGCTTTGAATAAAGTTGTTTAAAACATTGCACTACTTTTAATTTATTGCTCTCCAATGGTCAGCCAGAACAGTGTAAATGAGATAACTGGCCAATTAAAAAAAAACATAAAAAAATCTATAAAAAAGTTATTATTCATGCATCATCTTCGATAGGTTATTCGCATAGATAATCCAGTGTTGCACCTTAATTTTTAATTAACCATTTTTAATTTTAAATTCAACAAATGTGGATTAATAAAGCTGATTTTGGAAAGGAATAGTCTTTAAGATCAGAAGTTTGTAAAATAGCTTTCAATTTATCTTTCAGGTGAGAAAAGAAAATAATGCAGTTTTTTCAAGTGTATGCTTTGATTGAAGCACACTGCAAACCCAAAGTTACAAGAATCAGAGACATCAGTTACGTCAATATTTTTAAGAAATTCTTCTAAGTTAAGAAAAAAATTTCTATATATTCATAAAAGTTAATTTAATTGAACTAATTTCTTAAAATTAAGTTTACACTACTCGAAACAATTAATTATTTTGAGAATAAATGTTGAACTGATAACCAAATTTTCTGTCATGATCATTGTACGTGCAACCAGTCGTAATTGTTCTTTGAGTCATTTGTCTCTAATTCTATCACATGCATACACACAGTAACAAGTGTTGTGATTGAAAATTCTCGGTTGGTGAATTAAACGCAGGTTGTCATGCAGGTCCATGTCTTATAGTCTCCTTTCCTGTCACTAGAGTCTGCTTCCAATGAGGCCTTTCTGCTTACACATACACAAGCTCATATGACACATTTTACTTGATTTCACATCCTCATTTCACCCCTGGTCTACGTGGACATATATTCCATTAATTATCAAGCCTTTATCACTGTTTTACTGCATATGTTCTTGAACTGAAGTAGCACAGATAGTTTTAGGGGTAATAATGCCTTACAAATAACAAGAGTTATATGATTAGATTACTTTTTTAAAGTAACGGGTAATGTAACACATTACTTTTAAAATGACAAGAAAATATCCAAGTTACCTTTTCAAATAAATAACTCAAGTTTACTTTGTTTTCTCATTTAATGACTGACTCTTTTCCTGACTCCATGTCGAGATTGGGAGTATTGTGTGCTGTGAATATGATGGTTATTGTAATGGGAGCAGGCATTTACTCGTCTCACTTGCAAAAACAGTATTCCTCAAAATAAATAAAAACAGTGAAATGAAAACTAAGCAAACCTGAAATAATTCAATGTTAAATACATAATTTATGTATTTAATCTCACTTTATTAAAGTCCCTCTGTGGTGAAAAATCAAGCTTTTATTGTTGTTTATATGTATATGTTGCGTTTTTAATATGTTTTAAGACAAAAATGTGCAATTTCATAAGCAAACAACAATGCTGAGTATTATCTCCCTAAAACTCACAAACTACCCTATGACTTGTGACCCATCATGAAACTTGTCACCATTAAGGAAGGATGTTACATTCAAGCTATTTTAAGGCATGAATGAATTTAAATATGAAGTTTAAACATTTAATCTTAATGATAAATGATAAGGGGGACTTTAACCAAAGTGTTTGCTGTTGACCTTCGAAGATCCAATTCAACCTAATAAGCAAAAATCACTACAGTTAAACATCGCTGAAGTGAGTGTGTTGAATTTTCTTCTCCAGCAGCATTTTACTTTCGGTGTGAGCAGCCTTTAAATTTGACAAAAATGGAACTTTTTTGTTATGTCCAGTCCAGGTTAGAAAAAGTAATGCAAAACACAATGAAAGTAACTATTTAACACAATTAGTTATTTTTTTGGGGAGTAACGCAATATTGTAACACATTATGTTTAAAAGTAACTTTCTACAACACTGCCTACAGTAACAAAGTCAAAATCCATAGTTGAGTTCAAAAGCAATTAACATGTTAAGCATATTGTAATTTTTACAACAGTGTCATGAGGGCCGCTTGCTGACCGATCAAAAATAGCAGTAGGCCTAATTCTCACAAAGAGATACACAATAGTACACACAGCAAGCACCAAGCATAATCTACTGGTTAACAAGCAAAAGAGAAATATGGAGAACAGGAAAGGCGAAGCATAAGACATCTAGGAGGAAAATATTTTTTTAAAGGAAGGCATAGTCTAATATTTCTGTAGAGGAGGTCTGAGTATGCCTCAGGCTTCTGTCTCATGCTCAGCATGGAGATGTGTGTTTTTCTCTAGCATCCATCTCATCCTTTCCTCCATCCTCACTTCCTGGACTGTAAAAATGAAGGGAAGTAGAAAGCTGAGAGCTGGAAAGAGAAAGATTCAGAGTTAACCTGTTTCATAAAATATTAAAGCAACGAAAGATATATACGTTTTTCTGGTTGTCTCATTCTGTATATTTTATATACAGCATGATCATATTTTATGATCATGCTGTACTTTTTCTTTCTTTGATCTTGTTCACATTTCCATTTACTAGGCTACTTTATCGGATCTTCATCGTGCCAGTAAAATTTAATAATTTTCAGTAAAATTCCATAAGTAAAATGTTCATAAATTGCATAAATTGCCTCGAAATATGCTGTGAATGCAATCAACATAATTGATGTGAGTGTTTGTCATGCTTTTAAGCAATATTAATATAGCCACTAGATGGTAGCAAACACCTGGTTCAAGTTTGGCTAAGAGGGTGCAAGCCAAGCTGGTTATTATACACCCTTATGTTTTTTTTTTTTTTTTTTTTAAACAAACGTCTTAAATATAAACTTAAGAAATAGATAAAATAAACAACAAGAATACATGGAAAAACAGAAAATATGGCCCACAGAATAGTAAATGCCTCATATTTAATAGGATTATCACCTTGTAAAATAAGCCTTTACAAGAATTGCCGTAAGATTTTGTTTGGAAATACAGAGGCCCCACGCTGCCATTCATTACACTGAAGTATGCGTAAAATTTACTTTAGGTTTTTTTTTCTATAAGTTTTAAGTAAATTGCACCAACAGAATCATTTCTTATGTGCTATGTTTTATCTTGCCTGTGGTTACACATATCATTTGGTCTTGATGGTGAAACAGATAACATTTGCGAAATGCTGAAACACATTTGGTCATCTGTTCTTACATGTCGAGGGACGATAGTTTCCACTCCCAGTTTGTGCATCAAGGAAGTCGAGTTGAAACAAAGTTTATACAGCAGGAGGCATTCAGTAGTTTGGTTCTGTTAAAATGGGACTAAATTTGATGGATGTTTGGATACCAGTTTTACTTCTAGTTTCCTCGGCTACAAGTAAGTTTGCCTTTTGTTATTGGTTGTTTAGTAAATCACAAACAATGAGAGGAATGTGCATGTGCTGCAAACAGAAATATTATTATTTCCTACATTTGATTACTCTTGTTACAACACACTTGAGAGGCTGTACGATGGAACCTGAAAGAAGACATTTCTAAAGAGTAGGCTATAATGTAGATATGAGATTAATGATAGTCTTGTTTCTCTAGGCTCTAACATTTGCACTTCCAGAGGAGTGAGTACCTGTAAAGAATGCCTGTCGATCCATCCAACCTGTGCCTGGTGCACTCAGGAGGTAATTAACACAATAGGCTCTATGCACAACTGCACTACTTCCTGAATTTCAGCCAGCTCCTTGTTTCCTGTATACCATTATTGGACAATTTGATTAATTCAGGTGTGCTTGACCTCAGTAGTCACGGCAACAATAATCAAACACACCTGAATTAATCAATGTGTCCAATAATGCCAGACAGGAAACAAGAAGCTGGCTGAAGTTCAGGAAGTAGTGGAGCTGTGCATAGAGCCTATTTCACCCGCAAGCACAAATAAACACACTAGCATAGACACGCAAATGGCTGCTTGAAATGTCTCTCTCTGGTTGCTATCACAGGACTGCCAAACTCTCAAACACACACACACTTTTCATACGCTCTCATGCCACACATCCATTTTCTTACGTAGAGTGATATATATATATATATATATATATATATATATATATATATATATATATTCTTGATAAATAAATTCCCAGCTCTCATTTTCTATCAATTTTATCACGAAATTCAAAAAATAAATACTGTTTCGGAGCTTGTAGCCATCGCCTCAGTTCAAGCATCGAATCGATCCCTTATCTTAGGCTACTCTTGTCTCTACTTGTTAATAGTAAATATAAACATGCATGAACATATGTATGTTGAAACTAAAGATGCAGTTATTTCTTATTATAATTTTTAAACTTTAACGATAATACCAGCTGACAGGGCTCTCTGTATGTTTACAGCATTAGGTGAGAGATTTTTTTTTCTTAAGAAAAATTAAGGCTATCTGTATTTATCCAAAGAAATCGATATTGAATCAAGATAGGAATCAAATCACAATAATTGAATTGAATAGAAATCATACCCTGTAAACATTGTAGCCTAACATGTTGTCACTAAACTTAATAAAATTCTGTCTAGTTAGCAAATCTTTTTTGACAATCACAATACGCTTGGGATGCAAGTTTTTTTGTTTTTCTAAACTACTAGTAAAATAGTTGGCAGCCCTGGTCACCAGTAGCCTATGTGTATGTGTTTTTCTAGATCTTTGGAAAGGAGGGGTCAAGTTTGTCCCGGTGTGATCTTAAAGACAGTCTCATTCAGTCTGGTTGTGGAGTAAAGTTCATTGAGTTTCCAGTCAGCAGCATGAGGATCCTCGAGGATGTACCGCTGAGTAACAAGGCAGGGGTTTCAGCCAGCGACATCACTCAGATCCAACCACAAAAAATCCACCTGACCCTCAGGCCAGGTATGCTACTTCAACAAAACAAACATAATATGTGTTTTAATACATATTCCCTCAATATATTATCTCATAATGCTCTTAACAACATTTTCCATGTTGATAAGAGCATTAAAATTAGAAAAAATAATGTAACGAAAAGAAATCAAAAGTCATTTAATAGATAAAAATGTGAGATTAATCGCGAGTTAACTATGACATTAATGTGATTAATCGCGATTAAATATTTTAATCGTTTGACAGCGCTAATAATAATAATAATAATACAAATTGTATGTTACTGTGACCAAATCAAAAACCACTAGCCCAATGTTATATTTATCATCAGATTTCAGGATCTGTTTATGAACAGATCATTTATCAAGTTTAACAAATCATGATGTTTAAACCTGATATTTAATATTAAGTATGTTTCATGAGCTAGTAAAAGGGTCTTATTGTCTCTCTAAACCCAAACAGATCATGTTTTCAAACAATCCATGTCCATTAGAAAGAGTTTTATCTTCAAATCTACTTAGTTCTAACTCCTTTTTCCCTTCGATTTCTTTAAGACGATTCAAAGCAATTCACCGTCAAAGTAAAGCAAGTGGCTGATTACCCAGTTGACCTGTACTACCTGATGGACATGACCAACACCATGAAGGACGACCTGCAGAAGCTTTATGCCCTTGGCAATGATCTGGCCAGTGCCTTACGTGTTGTCACCAGTAATCTACAAATGGGATTTGGAGCTTTTGTTGACAAAACGCTTTCACCTTATATGTACATGTACTCTGAAGAAGTCATCAAGAACCCTTGCCATAAGTAAGGTCAAATTCATCTCACATTGTCCTATAGAAAAGCATATAGACATTTAGAGAGAGTGACTACATTTTTTCTGTCTCCCTGCTGTGTGTGGTGCAGGTCTATTGACCCCTGCCCACCACAATTCGGCTATCGTAATGTACTGTCTCTGACGGAGCAGGTAGAGCGGTTCACAGAGGAAGTGAAGAAACAGAAAGTGTCCAGAAACAGAGATGCCCCTGAGGGCGGATTTGATGCTATCATACAAGCAGTAGTATGCAAGGTAACAGAAACCGCACACACAAAGAAAAACTGACAATGTTAATCCTTTACATAATAAAAATAAGTATATGGGGGAATGGGCATGTCCTGTGATTAGGTTTGGTCTAAAAATTAAACAACTCTGTGATATCCTCGTACTCTCACCCATTTCACCCGTTCTCTTTACCTTTCTGTATGACCTCCTTTCTCTTTTCTCCAGGAAAAGATTGGATGGAGGCCTGATGCATCTCATTTGCTGATCTTCACAAGTGATGACAGAAGTCATTTGGCTTTGGATGCCAAGCTGGCTGGAATCGTCCAGCCCCATGATGGAGAGTGCTATATCAATGACAACAATGAATATGACAAGTCCACTATACTGGTCAGCCAACACATATTGGACAAATCTCTCTCGCTATGTGTATATGTGTGTGTATATATATATATATATATAATATTTATATGTATATTTGTAGGACTATCCTTCACTTGGCATGATCACGGACAAGATATCTGAGAATAACATCAACCTCATCTTTGCTGTAACCAGCAATATGGTGCCATTATATCGTGTGAGTTTTCTATATTTTTGTCTAATACATATATATAACATGTTTGTGCATAACATTCACACACATTAATGGGATGTTTTCATGTTTCCTGCATTCTCACAGAATTACAGTGAGCTGATTCCTGGTTCTGCGGTTGGAACGCTCAGTAGAGACTCTGGAAATGTTGTGCAACTCATTCTGGATGCATATGCAGTAAGTCATTTTGGCAGGAGTTTTTTTCAGTTATGAGAACTTTGTGTTCTGTTTTACTTTGAATCATCATGTTCTCTGATATCTTTAAGTGTGTTCCTAAAAATTAACCAGATATTAGCATTGCAAATACATACAACATCCAGAGTTAGTGTTCTCCGATTATACAGTATTACAAAAATCCAATGTATATGTGCATACAGTATACAGTACATACATTTGTTTAAATCGTAGTAGGTGGTTTGCCACTCTGACCAGTCTTAAATTTTACCATAAACCAGCAGGGCTAACTCTCAAGTCAAATCAAGTCAAATACCTTTATATAGCGCTTTTCACAATACAGATTGTATCAAAGCTGCTTCACAGTATCAATCAAAACAACTTAACAGCGTTTGTTTATTACTGGAAAAAAAGACATCCAAGTTTGGTAGAGCTGATCAATGGTATGATGGGTCATTTAATTTGAATATCCACAAATAAATTTGAATATACTCAAATAAAAGGTGAAGTCAGAGAGGTTGATCTCTGTTCTATGTGCCATTTGTCTTTGTAGAGGATCAGGTCTAAGGTTGAGCTGGAGCTGTTGGGTGTGCCGGATGAGTTATCTCTGTTCATCAACGCAACATGCTTGGGTGGAGAGGTCATTGCAGGTGTCCGGTCCTGCGATGGACTCAAAATCGGAGATATGGTCAGCATCTGATGTTCTGTTGTTAGAAATTTAGCAACTACATAGTCTGTGTACCCATCAGTATACATTAATATCACTCTGTGAGGTTCATTTAAACACTGTTTATTTCGTAAACAAGGAATATACAGTCAAACCAAGAATGATTCACAGCAGATATAATTTTTTATATTTTTTTACTAGTGGCGGGTGCAGGACACTAGTTCATTAATGAAAATGAGGATAGCACAACAAAGACAAAAAAAAATTGGAACCAAATTGTTTTTTCTTTAATTGCTAATGTGACACCACAAATTGAACAAAAGTAAGCATTGCTTGGTAATTGGTTGACCTAAAATGCCATTGTCTAATTGTGTACTTAAAGGGATACTCCACTTTTTTTGGGAAATAGGCTCATTTTACAACTCCCTCAGAGTTAAACAGTTGAGTTTTACCCTTTTTCAAATCCATTCAGCCGATTTTCTGATATTTAGGAGAATATCAGTAACCAGACAGTTTCTGGTCCCATTGACTTCCATAGTATATATTTTTTCCTACTATGGAAGTCAATGGGACCATAAACTGTCTGGTTACTGATATTCTTCTAAATATAAAAAAATCGGCTAAATGGATTCGAAAACTGTAAAACCCAACAGTTTAACTCTGGAGGAGTTGTAAAATGAGCCTATTTCCCCCCAAAACTGGAATATATCCCTTTAAATTTAACAGTTGACAGCTATTCAACCTAATTCAACCCCATTTTTGAGACAGTCTAACGGAAGGATGGCCAAAACCAGTGGAATATCAACTGATTTGCTATAAAAGCACAATTCAAAACAACAGGTAGTTGACCAATGTGCTGTACAATGTGTAGAAACATACAAAGAGCGAATGAATAGAACATTTATACAGTGTAATATATATATATCTAACAACTCTCACAAAACAAACAAGCTACAAACATATCAGCATTTGTTGATTGCAACCATATACAACTGTGATAATGTGAGTAATGTTGAGGGCGTTTGACTGTATTCACATTTGACAGATGCTTTTATCAGAAGCGACTGACATTGCAAGTCATACGTTTTTTCAGCTCATGCGTTCTCTGGGAATCGAACTCATCACCTCAACATTGTTAGTGCCACTCTCTACAGTTCCTTATCTTGCTTTCCCGTAGGTTTCATTTAACATTGAGGCGAAACTTCACGGCTGCCCCAAAGAAAAGAGTCGGACCTTCATCGTGAAGCCAATGGGTTTTAAAGACAGCCTTCATGTCACTGTGGACTTTGCCTGTGAATGTAACTGTCAGCAGTCCTCCATGCCCGCCAGCCCGTCCTGTCACTACGGCAATGGAACCCTGGAGTGCGGCGTGTGCCTGTGTGATCCGGGCCGACTGGGCTCTCGATGCGAGTGCTCCGAGGGCGAATATAAACCCAGCCAACAAGGCAGCTGTAGCCCCAACCCAGAAACCCCGGCCTGTAGCGGACGCGGAGACTGCGTGTGCGGCCAGTGTGCCTGTCGCTCGAGTGAATTTGGGAAGGTTTGGGGGCCGTACTGTGAATGTGACGACTTCAGCTGCCTCCGTTCCAAAGGACTGATCTGCTCAGGTAAGGTTGGATACAATGGCCTTAAAAGAACAAATAAAGCATTGCATGTTTGTAAAGGATCACTCACAGCTTTTGTTCTTGCCTCATCACGAAGACAGTGTTTCACCATATTGGACCATTTGATCCATGTTTAGAACCAACCAGTGACTCAGTCTGAATCAGATAGGCTGGATTTATTAGCTGTTATGTGAGGATGATCTTTTTTGATGATCAGTTTTGCATGTCTGTGCACATCCTGTTTGGAGCGCCAACAGCCTGAAGCCTGTCACATGATTTACCGATATGTTGCTCATGTCATATTCTCTATTCAGCTAAACAGTTCAATGCATGAAATGTATTGGTTGGAGAAGTGAGTGTTTCAGTAGCATGTGTGATGGGTTTTGTTAGTTAAATGCCTTAGTGAAATAGTTTGATTAGGCAATAGCTAAATATCTGAGTTGATGTGTGGGTGTTACTATATGAAACTATATGAAGAATTAGAGTCGACAAGTATAGCCTCTGGGTATAAATAACTGAAAACACTGGCACGGTAACCAGTAACCACACATACTTACACATGCATTCTCTCTCTCTCTCTCTCTCTCTCTCGCTCTCTCTCTCTCTCTCTTTCTCTCTCTCTCTGGTACACACACACACACGTTGGCTTTCATGTTTTATATGGACTTTCCATAGACACAATGATTTTTTTATACTGTACAAGCTGTATATTCAATCTCTTAACCCGATAAACACAACCCTTCACAGAAAACATTCTGCATTGTTACATTTTCAAAAAAAACATGATTTTGTATGATTTATAAGCTGTTTTCCTCATGTAGACCAAAAAATGCCCCCACAAGGACAAAGATTTATGGTATTGCAACATTTTGTCTCCACAACTTGAGGTTTACCAGAAACACACACAATGAACAAAACAGTGTACAAACTAGTGGTCAGTCGCATCTAGTCCTCTATTTTCTAAGGACCGGTCATATCCTTTTTTTAAGTTACCTAAACGGGTAGATTGGTCTAATTTGAAATCTGAAAAGTAAGACTGGTTACACCTTAGCTAACTTCTAGTTGGTAAGGCTAGTTCTTAAGACTCAGTCTTAACATAGTGTCTGTGGTTATGCAACCGCTTTTCTTATGAATTATGTGTGTTGAAATGAACATGTTGAATTGGGAAATGTTGATGTTTTAGTTTAATGCTTTGTTGCTTCAATAACAAACACTATGTTGGTATTACGTAACAACATGTATTTCAGGATTTACACACATGCTGTGGTTTAATTTAGAATATATACAGTATATTTACATGCACTACTATTCAAAAGTTTGGGGTCAAGATTTTTATGTTAAATACGGCATGAAGTTGATTAAAATCGGCTATTGACCACAAAGTTATTAGTGGCATATAAAAAAAATAGCTTACAGTACATTCATTTACAGAATTTTGATTTTTGGGTGAAAAAACTTGAAGGAAAAACCTCATGATCACCTTCAGCAATGCCCTGATTAATATGTTTGTTGCCTCCGTTAGGTAATGGTGAGTGCAACTGCGGGTCCTGTCACTGTAGTCCGGGATGGTCTGGCGAGAGCTGTGACTGTTCGACCCGCACAGACACCTGTATGGGGAGTGGAGGAATGCTCTGTAGTGGGCGTGGACACTGTGTGTGTGGTGTCTGTGAGTGCACTCAGCCAGGAGCTTATGGATCAACCTGTGAGAAGTGCCCCACCTGCCCAGATGCCTGCACCATCAAAAAGTGAGTGTGTGTCGGCACGTTTTCCTATTTTGGTGAGGATGAAGTTTAAAATCAAGGTTATTATATGGTTTGCATTTTTTTATTAGTTTGCATTTTAATATCGTTTTCAATTTTTATTTAGTTTCATTAATGTTTTTGTTAGTTTTAGTTTAGTTTTTATTTTGTCAACACATTTATATTTAGTTTCAGCTTTTGTAATTATAGTTAAAACAGAATACTTCCAGTAAAAGACATTTAATTAGTAAAGTTTAATGTTGGCAGTTAACTTTTGTGCAAACCTCTTAATAATAAAATTAATATAATTTTTTGAGATTAAACAAAGAACCAAACAAATGCAATTTAGAAGTAAAAATTATTTATTCATATTCATTCATATTAAAGATGAAATTTTGTTAAACATGCGGTGTATAAGAAAATTAAAGAAAAATATGTGTATGATAATTACAATTATTCTTTTATGGTTATTTCTATGATTTATCCTTTCAAATATTATTCTTGTATTGATCCATTTATGCTTTTTGTCTATTGTATATTTTAATATCATATACTCAAAGTTATACTTGTATTCATGACATTTAGTTTACTTCTACTCTGACAAATGTACGTCTGTGGGCTAGACATGCTTTTTTTTCTCATTTTCTCCATCAGTGTGGTCTTCTGTTTAATATGTGTGGTATTTTGTTGATTATTAAGTTTCACATGAGATGGTAATTTTAGCTGGAATTAAGGTAGGCCTACAGCTGTTTTTGCATACTGTCTAGACATGATGGAAATAGGCCTACTTATTTGTCCATTTCAGCTTCTTAAAGGGATACTTTACTTCTGGAAAGATGAATATGTGTTTAAAATTTTACATTTTTATAGAAGAAATGTGATTTTTATAAGAATAAGAATAGGGTGAAATTTTGGATTATTTATGTAAAAATCAAGAAACCACGGTATATCTTTATTTTGGTAGCTTAATGTTTGTGTGTGGACATTGAGTATGTTTAGGTGCTTTTTTTCCCCTTTCTTTACTTAAAGTGGATTTGTGTGTGCATCTGCAGGGAGTGTGTGGAGTGTAAACACTATAAGAGAGGGGATCTATTTGAGAAGAACTGCAATCACGTCTGCAGAGATGAGATTGTGCTGGTGGATGAGCTGGGTAATCTCTCTACCTCCAACCAATCCACAATATAATGCCTTCTAACCGCATATTAATACACTAGCGTTTTGAAGTCTCTTATGCTCAACAAGGCAGCATTTATTTGATCAAAAATAGTGATTTTGTGAAACATTATTACAATTTAAAACAGCTGTTTTGTATTTTCCACAAACTGTATACATCTATAGTATATAACTTCAGTATTTTGATTTCTGTTAATAATGCCATTATTTACCTCAGCTTCATTTGGCTATATGTGACTTAATGTAGTATATTGTGTTGAGTTGTTCTCGCAGAGTTAATTCAGTAATCATCTGTTCTCTCCAGTCTTTCATGAGAAGAACGCAGTGAACTGCAGCTACAAGGATGAGGATGACTGTGTTCAGAACTTCCAGTACTATGAAGATGCCAGTGGAAAATCCTTTCTCTATCTTGTTAAAGAAGCAGGTGAGAGAAGAAGAGGGGCAGATAGAGACAATATGTGACATGTAGCTGTCAAATACTGCTCATGCTAATAAAATCTGCTCTCCTACTGTCACAGATTCTCTCGCTGCGTCTGAAATTGAATACTGTGCTCCTGAGTGTTTTGTTTCTTTTATTAAATCTAAACTGAATCAATTAGACACTCATCCTCTCTCATGTTTAACCACACGATGACACTTAGTTATTGAACACAATAGATCTTGAAGAGATCAGTTCAAATGGTAACTGAATATATAGTAATGATTTGTTTTCTTTTTCACAGATTGTCCGAAGGGTCCTGACATCTTGGTGGTTGCTCTATCGGTTGCTGCTGCGATCCTGCTGCTGGGTTTGGCTGCGCTTTTGGTGTGGAAGCTCCTGATCACCATTCACGACCGTCATGAATTTGCCAAGTTTGAGGAAGAGAAAGCCAGGGCTAAGTGGGAAGCGGTGAGACGACCATTCAGACTATTATGCAATACCATCCATGTTCTGTTGGTTTTGTGTTATCAGCATTTCTCTTACACTAGTCTTTCTTCCTCTCAGAACTTCCAGCATGCTCACAGTCATGTTTAATCTCAGACAAAATAACAGTCACCTAACTAAAGTTATAAAGAACCTTAAAGTGTTCTGTGTGTTGCTTCATATCTAGAACATTTAGGGGTTTATTTATGGCTTTATCTTTACAAATCAATTTAGTTTTCATTCATTTTTACTTTAAATTTTATGAATTAAACAGCACATAAACATACCATATTAATAGAAAAAAAACCTTTTAAATAAAGAGTGACATTTCTCCTTATATAGAACCTTTTTGGTTTAAAGGGTTCTTTAAAACTGAGTCAAGAACCCTAGGCTTCTATATAGAACCGCATTGAACCTTTTTTCTTAGAGTGTAGAATGGTAACTCTACAAAAAGGTGCCATTAATGGATGAACTGACAATGAGCAACACATTTTTAACAGTGTTTATCTTCGTTTACATTAGTTAATAAAATAAAATACTCCTTGTTAGTTCAGGTTAGCTCAGGTCCATTAAATATTAATAGATCCACTTTGATTTTTAATTATGTTTGAGTAAATTAATTTGTACATTAAGATTTATTATTTTTTTCATTGGTAGTTCATGTTAAAGCTGCAGTCCGTAGCTTTTTTTGGGGGTTAAAAATGATCCAAAATACATATTTGAGAAAATACATAACCAGCCAGTGTTCAAAACTATCTGCTTAGTTCGATTCAAAGCGGTAAGCTTGTATTAATGTTTTTAATTCCAGTGGTACTGGTGGATTTCCACGGGAGATTTGAGCATGTCTTTGCGTCGTTACGTCACATTTGTACACATAAAGGAGGAGTCTCGGCTAGTATAAGCTATATTGCGTGTGAGGATGGTGGAGGTGGAGATTTATAGCCTTTTCTCACAGCACTTGATATAATTAAACTTATTAATTTGATGGCGGATCCAGAAAGGTTCAAACGATAATCAAGAATGGTGTCAAATGGACACCAAGTGGTCAAAGTGAGAAGTACAGATGTGCTTGTGGTTAATCTTGCAGACTTTCATTATTAATATGAGCTCTGCAACACTGGTCATTATGAAACTCTTTCTTGTCTTTAAGGCTAATAATCCGCTCTACAAAGGAGCCACCACCACCTTCCAAAATGTGGCGTATCGTGGCAGTTAAGAAGAAAACCACATCAGCTTCTGTCAAGAACAACTACTGATCATCTCTACAACACATCTCAGCCATGAATACACTTTAATCTTATATGAATGTGTATAGAACAGGATCGATTATAGCTACAGTTTGAGCATGGTCAGTGCCACAGCAATTACAATTTTTAACAATTCAATGGTCCAAAGTCAGTTTTTCCACTTATACCTCAGTTACCTCCACTGTGTCATTCTGTTAATAATTAATTATTATTCTAATTATTTGGTTACCTTCAGAGGTCACAGGAGGATGTTATCAAATGAAAGTCATTTATCAGATTAGCCTCATTTCTCATTTCTCGATTTCCCGATTTCTCCACCACTGTCCTGCAATCCTGAATCTCCTCTTCGATGGCTCATACGGGTTTGTGTCAGGAAACTGAAAACTCTCAGAAAGAGCATGAGCGAGGCATACTTTTCTTCCCGAAAACCTGCTCCCGACCGCTAGGTTCACAGAGTAAGTTGCCATGGTAACTGCCTGAGTATTCAGAAACAGGCTTGACTTACTCTTATTCTGCTTTCTCGGGTTAGACCTACCACCTGAAAAGGAAAACCCAGAGTTCCCCTCATTTCAGTGTTAACATACTCCGAGTTTTCATTTAACCTCCTTTCTGAAACTGGCCCCTGCTCCCACAAACATATTCCTCTTTGAACAACATTCCAACCAACCAATCAGATTTGAGGGGCTAGTTTGTATCAAGGTTTACAACCAGGGTTAGGTGCTTCGACATTGTTATTAACCTATCATTTAGCAACAGATTCTATTTCCAGTTTGTTTATCTGTTTCTGTTCACATCTGCACATTTCTAGAAGATTGAGAGACTGTAAAGACTGTCTTTTAATTGATCCGTTTAGTGCATGATTCTCGGACGGATCTCTCCATGCAGAAATGTCAGAAATATCAGATCTGACCCTTGATGCCAAATCCCTGACAGACAATATCAGTCTTCTTTCGAACTTGAGAGTTTGAGAAAGCCAGGGAAAAGCAGAAGCAGGAGACGAAGTGATGATAAAGATTATATTGAATAATCGTAGTTGTGTTTATGTTTCAGACTTTGCTTTGATGCTCAGACTTTGTCTGCATGTTTGACATGAAATTAAATCATTGCCTTTATATAAAAAACAAAGAAAACAAAACAGATATATGGTTCCTCTCTTAAAGTAACACTTGCGTTGCTATTGGGAATCCTTAGATCCCTTACACAGGAGGTAATAGGCTAAATGCAGTTTTATCCGTATACCCAAACAAACACACCTGCAAATGACTCACATTGAAATATACTTGTGTAAGACACTGCTGTTTTTGAACATCAAAATTGATTTAGATACAATCAGCTTCACTTTATTTGTACTATTTTGTTGTATTTAAAACTACTTTTCAAATGATGATTTTTATATATTTGTGATTATGCTCATTTATAATTCCAAATAATCAAAAAAAAAAAAAAATTAAATACCTCAAACAATCTAAAATCAGAATGTGCCACCTTCTATAAAACATCAAACACAATGCATTTTATCATTTTATTACTTTTTTATTTGTTTTTATTGTATGTTAATTGATCTGTATGTTTGAATCTTCTGTGCAGCACTTTGGAAACTTCCTGTTTATAAAATGTGCTAAAGAAATAAAGTGGATTGGATTGGATTGATTGGATTATTGGCAGGAAATGTTTATCAGATTTTATTGGCGGTTTTTACAACAAAATCAGTACGGAAATGGGAAAAGTCTGCATATTCTGTGTGAACATATAGGAAGATCCTCCTCCAGATGGGAGTAGCCGTGCATGAGGCAACAATAGCGCACACTTGCTCTGTGACTTGTACCAACATGTGGTGAGCAAAAGCGTTTCATAAATGAAACACAAATTACATCTTGTGCAACTCAAACACTAGCTAATTGCAGTGAGGCTGGTTTCTGTGAGAAGTCACAGCTGTTCCTACTCTCTGTAAAGCTCAGATGGCCATATTTGTCAAAACATTTTTGGAAATATGACTGTTCTAGAGGTGGAATTCAGATATTATAATGATCATTTTTATTGCGGTGTGAGAGGCCTGATGCTTTAAGTCTAAAGTGGTTGGCCCCAAAAATCTATTTTATTATTTTGGTTCTAGAACATTTGATGGTTTGCATTGATTATCTTTCTTGTACGTACTCTGCACGTAATCTCTCATTCTTATAAACTGCCATTCGAGTCTATATACATCCCATTCTGTCATTTCTGGTCTATTTTTTGTCCCAAGGGTCCTGATGTCATGGTGCCCTCTCTATTATTCTGTTACTCGTGACTGCAGAGATAATGCCTTTGAAGAGAAGTGGGGTCTGTCATTTCCTAGTCAGGCACAGATAACATTCAACAACACTCCATGTCTTTATCAATCACAAGTGGGTTCATTCATGAAGTGTCAAAGCCCAGAAGAGATTTTAAAGAAAACATTCTTCTAATATGAACGCTCTTCAGTTTGACATGAATATGAGCAATGACAGCCATCTTATGATAATGATGAAGCGCAAAGCATGACGTAAAATAATGTAAACACTTTTACATTGCTCCCAGGCTTAGTTTGACACATTCTCGCAGCTGCCTCTGAAACTTTTGTTACCATAGATACAAGTCATCATGCACTTGCTTCCGGAGTTTCACCAGTTTCACCGAACTCTACTGTTGTTTCCATGGCAGCAGCTGCGCTAGATTCTCTGGTGATGTATTAAATTGCATTATTACGTCTCTCTCTATATTATAGTTTTGGATATTGATATTTTCCTGTTTTAAAGTTATTTTGCTTGCTTTTGAATTGCTATTATTATTTACCTGTTATGCTATTGACTTGCTTTCGAATTAATGCCGGGTGAAATGCTATGTTGTGGACACTCAGAATTATGTTGCATTTTGAGTGTAATTGAAACAAGATGAGCAGAAAATGGTGAAAGTTGTAGCGTAACCGGCAACCACAAAAGGTTAAAGAGAAGACAAACAGTGAAGAAGTCCTACGGGTGATGCAACAGATAGAGACTGATGAAGATTGGATAGTACAAGACATTGATGAACTAATAATGACTAATATTGAAGTGGGATTTCCCCCCAAATAATATAAAAAGTCTGAGGAGAAAAGGCCTCCTCAGATGCTGCCTGCGTGAAAGATACGAGGGGCACTTAAGTTAACAGCATCTCCAATATTGCTGGTTAAAGGCTAGTTTTTTAGCTTAAGTTTCATTTAATTTTATTTTGCATTAACTACTTTTGCATTGTAACCAATAAAACAAATGTTTACGATTGCCTCCTGTGACATAACTGAGTCTGAAATATGTTTTATAACCATGTTAATGTTTGTGCTGATATTTTCTAATCAGTATTATTGTATATTATTATTATATAATTTTTAGATGATACATAGCACCACTGTCAACTTAATTGTGATATTGTGATAAAAAAGCCACTCTCTCACGATGGAGTCTATTCGCAATATCTGAGAACGGTCGATAGGTGGCAATATTTCCTTGCGAACAGCAGAACTGGGCGGAGACACCCTATGAGAGACACTCGCACTGAACTATGTTCATCCGGTTCATATAATGATGGCGGTACCTGCTGTTGCTGCTGGTTCTTCCTCCGTAGAAAACATGCCAGAAACTGCTAATGGGCCCACGGAGGACTTCACTGATGCCCAGAAGCGACCGCAGTTCGGCACTCGCTTCCTCACAGACCCGCGACAGGTGTTTCAGCACAACGCGTGGTATGGGAACTGGCTGTCTCACACGCACACACACACATACAAACTCCAGACTGCAAACATAATTATTACAGTAATCACAAATGAATGGAAAAGTCATGGAAGTTGATATCAAAATGGGTGGGAACTTAATTCTTTAGAAAGTTCAAAACATGTCATATTTTATATTGTGGAGTGATTAAATTAAAGGACTTATGTTTGACCATTATCAGAATACCGAATATATAATATAATGAATAGATAATTTGAAGAATATTTATGAATATTTGTGACCCTGGACCACAAAAGCAGTCTTCATGTCTCAATTTTTAAAATTGAGATTAAAATTAAAATTGAGAAATTAAGCTTTCCATTGATGTATGGTTTGTTAGGAAAGGACAATATGTGGCTGAGATACTACTATTTGAAATTGGGAAACTGTGGGTGCAAAAAATCTAAATGCCTTGAAAGGTTTCGATTTCTGTTGCCGATAGTGCTGCATCCACTTACAAAAATAAAATTTTCATATGTTTAACATAGGAAATGTAATAAATATCTTCATGGATCATGATCTTTACTTAATATACTAATGATTTTTGGCATAAAAGAAAAATCGATAATTTTGACCTATGCAGTGTTTTGTTGGCTATTGCCACAAATATACCCGTGCAGCTTAAGACTGCTTTTGTGGTCCAGGGTCACATATGATGTTTGTAGAACGACAAAGTAAAGCATTGATTAGCTCTAGATAGTACATGTAACAAAAATGTATGCTGTTGTAGTTAGTAAATCAACATAATTGTACAATTATATGTGTCCGTCATTTTAATACACCTGATTTGTTTTTGTTCTCACTCACTATGAGGGTCTTTCAACTCTTGTAGGGATAATGTAGAGTGGTCAGCAGAACAGGAGGCGGCTGCCCAGAAGAAAGTCCAGGAAAATAGTCAACCTCTCCCAGCAGAAAAACAAGGTACCAAACACTTCATCTATCACCCACATCTATCACCCTAATGTTTAAAATGCTTTAATAATAAAAATACAACTGAAAGATGCAAAAATAGAGTTAAATACATCTACATATTTTTAATTAGCTTTTAGTTTATCTTTATATTTTTGGTTTTCATTTTAATTGTATGTGCTTTTGTAATTTGTATTAGTTTTAGTTGTTTTATTTCTATTTAGATTTTATTTCAGTTTTAGTTATTTATAATATTTACTCAAACTTATTTATTTTTAGTTGCCTATGCATTTTTAGGGGGGTTTCTTTTAAGTCATTTTGCCACCTTGGTTACAAAGACTTGCTCAGAGGGATTTTTCTTTTCTTTGTTCATGTCTCTCTTTCAGAGGAGTTTGACAGCAGGGCTAATGAGTACTGGAACGATTTCTACACCATTCACGAGAACCGTTTCTTCAAGGATCGCCATTGGCTGTTTACAGAGTTCCCTGAGCTGGCCCCTCAACAAAAGGCTCCACATGACCATGAGGAGGTGGAAACCGGAGTTCAGTATCGGTTAAATGGTGAAGATGTTCCCTCGTCACACATTGACACTACATTTCCTGGAGCTTCTGCATCCTATCGCATCCTGGAGGTGAGTTTTGTAATACAGTAGATGCATTTAAAGGGCACGTTCACCCAAATAACTATTAACCTCGCTCCATTGACTTTCATTGTGTGGAATAAAGGCCTGTTAGCACTAAGAACGATCAAAATTATATATATAAAAAATGTTGATTATATTAAAAGCTGCACCAGTGGTAAATATTGCTGCAGTTTATTTTGCCCTTTTGCCACTTTAAAAGCAGGATAGATCTTTATTGGCTGTGGAAAAATTGCTCTGTAAGTGATTCCAACGATATTGTTTCACTGCACTGTTATCATTATAGTTGTGCTATGGACTCTATTTTTGTTAATATATTTGGATCTTAATCGTAAACATTATAGTTATCTTCCCTGGTTTGAATGGGCCTTAATAGTGAGCAATTACATTTTTGGGTGAACTGTTCAGTATTAAAATGAAAGCCCTGTCAGTAGAATATGCTCACTTTCAACTTTTGTGTGTGTGTGTGTGTGTTTGGGGGTCTGTAGGTGGGCTGTGGAGTAGGCAATACAGTCTTTCCCATCTTAAAAACCAACAAGTGAGTCCAGATATACACCAGCCAGACCTGTCCAGTGTGTTTGTTACTCATGCAGATGAAAAATTCTTTTCTCTTTGCTTTACAGTGACCCAGGTCTCTTTGTTTATGGTTGTGATTTCTCCAGCACGGCTGTTGACCTTGTCAAAGTAAGTAACATGAAACTTTTAATCTGTTTTAATAAAGAAATCTGTATTAGGCATTCATAGCAGGCCTTTATTTAAACTTGTTTGATAAATTTTTTTTGGCAGTCAAACCCTGATTATGACTCGTCGCGCTGTCATGCATTTGTCCATGATATGAGTGATGCGTCTGCAGAGTATCCAATGCCAGACCGCAGTCTGGACGTCATTGTCCTCATATTTGTGCTGTCTGCCCTGCATCCACAGAAGTGAGTGTTAATGACACCGTGGGTGAGTTTTGAATTAGGACAGAAATATATTTCTCTTGTTATATTACTATTTGTATCCCCTCCCACTAAAAAGGCTGATTTTTTTCAGTACTAAATAGATTTTGTTTCTTCTATAAAAAAAACGTTATGTGCTGAATTTAACATGAATGTGAAAAGGGTCTAGTGTTCATTTGTTTATCTCCGTTGAGCAGGGGGATTTTTGTTTGTTCACATTGAAGCTGATCAAATGAGGTCTTGAAAATTATATTAGAAAATGCTTAATTAGAATGCTATGCTAATGATTTGTTACCATAAAGCAGGTAATATTTAAAACAGTGGTTCTCAACCATCTTCGTGTACTTGTGTTTAATTACAACATATCAGCTTGGATACAAAGGTCTTTGAATATTGTCTTGAAGAACCACTGCTTTAAAGCTGTCGAAACTATTGGTGACATGTAATTTTGATTGGTCAGTTTTGGTTGAAATAGCCACTATTTCATGTCTATTAATTTGTTTAAATGTAACTGTATAATGTGCTTGCTATTGTAAGTCGGCTGACACCAGGGGCAATGTCATTATCACACAATAAACATAACAGTGTGACCTGTCGTCCCTCTTGATTGTCCACCACAGGCGGTGCATTAACTTCTCACCCTCCATCTGTTTCAGGATGCAGAACTCCATTAATAGATTAGCACGATTGCTGAAACCCGGAGGAGTGTTACTATTGAGAGACTATGGTCGCTATGACATGGCACAGCTTCGTTTCAAAAAAGGTAGATGTTACATCCTTGTTTTTTCATCCTTGATGTTACAACTTTTTGTAAAATCATTTCTCAAAGAAGATTTTCAGATTGCAGGAGGTTGTCTTGAGTCACGTTCAAAACACTTGCACAAATGCAGCAAGTAGGCCTAAGTGTGATGGAAGAAGAACCACCAAAATGTCAATATTGTAGCATTCGGTTACTGTAAAACATATATTGGTCTGCTCTATTTTTTTTTATATAAATCATATTTTTATGATTTTTATCAGCACAAACTTTGAATAACTTGTTTTGTAAAATTTGAGTCAAATCAATTTGTCATTAAATAAAATTGTTCTAAATGTTTGATTATTGACTACATCTGCCTATAAATGGCATGTGAAGCTGATATTGCAGTAACAGCAATACAACAACAGGGCTAATTGTTTGTCCTTTACTCAATCAGGGAGGTGCTTGTCTGAAAATTTCTATGTTAGAGGGGATGGGACACGCGTCTACTTTTTCACACAAGGTAATTTCTTGTTTAAACTTGAATTATACGCTTATAAGAACCTTTATTTGATGAATAAGCTTTGGTTGCACAACATATCATTACAGAATAATAGAGTAATATGAATACAGTTAATGAAAAAATGGCACAAATTTTACAGGGATTTATATTTTTTTACTTTTGTCATTTTCTTCAAGATGAGCTGCATGATCTGTTCTCCAGTGCCGGCTTGGAGAAGGTGCAGAACATGGTGGACCGACGCTTGCAGGTGAACAGAGGAAAGCAGCTGACAATGTACAGAGTCTGGTTACAGTGCAAGTATCGTAAGGTCCTGGCGCCGCCTTAGAATCAAGGTTGCTTATTTGGAGAGATCGAGAACATCTGGGCTGAACCACGAGGATGTGGTGACATGATTGTTTTAAAGATGATAGACAGGTTGTAACAACTTTGAAAATTGCGGTGCTGAAACATGCCATTAAGCTTGCTGAACGCACTGAGTGGAATGGAGACTCAATCTTATGCAGCCTACTTGGGAATACTGATGGAGGACATGATGCATCTGAGGACCATAAACTGTTTGTTCATCAACTGAGCGATGTTTTTAAGGACTTTTTACATGTTGTGAATAAACTACATGATGGTATTAAATCAAAGCATCTTTCTGATTGTCAGCTACTTTTTCCCCCTTCTGCCTTTAGTCCTTAACTGGACACAAAGCTAAATGTGGAGTGAAAGCCACATAACTCCTATGTTGATTTCATGGCCTCTGAGGTCGATAAAAGTTTTCCACATTCATGGAAAAATTAGGAATTTTTTGATTTAGAAAGTTTTTGATTGGCTAAAGTGCAAAAATTATTTCCCAGTAATTTCAAAATGTAAAAAAAAGTTCACAGTTATATTATTCATTTACATTTATTAATTTAGCAGATGATTTTATTGAAAAATTATAGTAAAAACAATCACATTTTTATTTACATTCTACACAATATACATCCATTGAGAAGTGAAATATTACTAATAGCAGTAATCACCATTTCTGTCATTTCACCTAAATACTCACTATAATACAAGACAATTTGAGTTACCGCCCAAAAAGTTGTTACTTTTTCTTTTTAAGTTTTATACCCTTTATTTAATGCTGTATGAATGCAAAAGGTGGGGGGAAACATGTCCACAGTAAAGTTGACATTATATTTCTTTAATAATGCTGCATGTGCACAGCATAAAACCCTATACTAAAAATATAGGGAAAATAAACTTTTTTTCCCCCTTTCATTGATAAGTGTTTGCTAGTGGAAATGGGCGTGGTTGAAAGGTAGAAATGTTTTGCACAATCTCACGAGAAAATATGAGATTTACCGATTATTGTTTACATTGCACAAAATGAGAACCGAATCGATTCTGATTTCGAATCTGATTGGGAAAATTATTTTTTTCGTCTACATCAGCTAATCTTTCTAAAGGGAGACCTTAGGCTGGAACGGAATTTAAAGAGCCAATTTATCATTCCAGGACTTGATCCCGGTTCGGTGCTGACCCAGAGCAGCGAAGACGAACAAGAGAAACAAAATATCTCCAAAACAACACCACAATTAACTAACTTCGAAGCGAATCGAGAAATTTTGGATGGGAAATCATTAGGTGTGGATCTGCAGCGAAGTACCACATGCCTCAGATCTGGTAGAAAATATATATCGCAGAAGGCCAGCGGAGAAAGGCGGGTTCGGGAGCTCAAGGCCTCGGAAGTCTCGCAGTCCTCGGACTATAGTAGGACGCGGAGCTGGCGTCCCCTAGCAACACAGCAGGCACCGAGCGCAGGCGAGGGTCGGGGTTTCGGCTGAGGCCTAGCCCTGAGATGTCGGGCTGAGACGGGAAGGGCGAGACGGGAGACCAGAGGAGGAGAACGGTCGAAGAAAGGAGATCTAATTCATCGGCAAGCGGGAGAAAAGACCTCGATAAAACAGGTACCAAGACAGATCTTGCGGTTGAAAGAGGTTAGCGGAAGAATTCGCTGGGCAATGTAGAAACAACAGACAATAGAAGCAAAACCCAGGGGTAAAGCGATATTGAGACGGTATTTAAATACTGTTTCTTTTGTTTTGATCCTGTGTGAAAGCCTTTGCCCTTTAAAACGTTATTTCTTCTGATTGTTATTGGTTATTTTAATCAATCGCACTGATCCAATCTAATGATTAGACTAGAATGAGAACTTAACCATGCCAATTCATCAAGTAATCTTGTAATAATGTGAAATATTCTGAAACAATAATACAAATTCAAGGGATTCCTGACTAATAGAATCTTTAAATCATATTAGACGTGCAACGGGTGAGATTTAACTAAAATATAAATCGGTGGTGGGGTGGCTCTAACGTTTGTAGTTTGGTTGGTTGGTTAGTTAAGAAGTAGAAATAGAGTTGTTCATTGTGACTGTTTCCCACCCAGCCTCCTTCTCGAATAATATTCATAATAGTGTATGATTTTGAACCGATTGCATTTGTTTTCTATTCGCGATACAACGTTCCTTTGCTAAATGCACTGCAGGTTATGTGTTGCATGTGGTTTGACATGTCTTAAGATCTTGCAAGATCATGGTGTTTACCCGTAGGTTATCTATAGGATAAACGGCTTTAGGTTGGACTGAGTTATGACTGAGTGAGTGGTCGTGGCGAGGCTGAGTCATGAATCTCAGAATGCTCTCGAAAACATGTATCGGAGACACATGACTCAACATGTCGTACACATCACTGTCCCGTCAATCTGTCAGCATCACTATGGCTACATAATTCTATGCACACTCTCTTCCTCTCTTTCCAGCCATGATGGAGGAATTGCACAGCTTGGATCCTCGCAGGCAAGAGTTGCTGGAGGCCCGTTTCACAGGAGTCGGAGTTGCCAAGGTCTGTCCGGTCTCAAACTGATATATTTCTGCCCCCATCATCCCTACCCCAATGATAATCATTAATTCCTGCACCTTCCCTCTCACATTAGACCTCATCATCTTCACTCATTCATGTGTTTTTCTAGGCCCTGGGCCTGTCTGCTTTTGTACATTCAGTTTCAGTTACATGTTAAGTTCATTTTTCCTCTTGCTTTTGCCCAGCTGTTGTTTCACCAATTTTCCGCAAAAGCTCATGTATGTCATTAGCATTAGTCTAAGAAGGACAGCATTTTGGATCAAAAAGATATTTGATTGTCAAGTGAAGGTGGTGTCCCATTTATGATGCACCAAAAGGATTTTTTTGTTACATTTTTTTTATTAAAGATTTCATTTAATCGAAAATGAAAACAAAATTTGTTTAATTAAAGTAGGCCTGAAACATAAGTTGCGGTAGTCTATTCTTCCCTATTGTGCCAAATATCAGAGTGAAAAGGATCCTCGAACAAGAAGAAATGTAAGGCAGGAGTTGATTATGGATGGATGTGGTTTGCTATTTGCTATGATGTCACGTGTGTGACGGGTTGTCTAGCCTTAACCTCAGAGAAGAGATGTCACTGCAAGAGAGAGGGGAGTTGTTTTACATGCATTCTAAATAATACTTTTTAAATGCATCGAGAAGTGTGTGTGTGTGTGTGTGTGTCTGTGTATATATATATATAATCTCAATCCCTTGAGATGTATCATCTCATTTTCAAGGGGGTCCTGCAGCGTACATATACAGACACAAAGGTTAACCACACAGTACTTATACAAAAACACAATACAAACTTAGACATATATACAAAACAATAACTCTCTCACCTGCCCTTACCCCCACAATTAACATAGTGCACACATTAAAGTATATTGACAAATAATGAATGCATTAAACGACTAATGCGTCATTTATCAATATGCCTTATGTCAAAAATGTACATGCAGAATAACGTCACTTCTCACATAGAAAAGAGATCAAGATAAAGAAAATGACAAAAAAACCATAACATAATTGTATACATACTACTATTTTATATATGAAATGCCATTGGTGTCTCTAATTAGAAGAACATGTAGTTTTAATTAAAGAAAAACGTGACGATTTGAATAAACCAAACATGGAAATTGACCTCAAGAAAAGAGGAAGGTTATTCCAGTCTTGAGGGGCCTGATATTGAAATGCTCTCCTACCATACATATTTATTATTACTTCTATACATTAGGTGCATTAGCACAATGGCCTATCAGAGGTTTCGAGTTAGACAGAATCCACACTAAGCAACACTAAGTAAGATTTTTTTTTTACTATTAAATAATTCCAAAATAAACAGTTTCCAAAGTCGTTTCAATGGTTCATTAAGTTGTAACAAGGTGAAAGGCACTTCTGGGTCCGCTTTGTGGTCAAATTTGTAGTTTTCTTATGTCTCATTAGAACTACAGAAACGCGACCCTATCTGGCAATCTTACATAGCGTGGTTATAGACCATTTCAAAAGATGTAAACAACACTGGTCCAGAAGCACTTCCTGTTTCAGTTTGTAACTGTTTTCTTTATTTCACATGTAAAGAAAACATCTTAAAGATGTTTGTTTAAGTTTTTGATTCAGTTTTATATGTTCTGTTGGTTGTATTTTATCCCAGCTTTTATGTAGTGTTAAAAAACTGAAACAGGAAGTGCTTCTGGACCAGTGTTGTTTACATTTTTTGAAATGGTCTATAACCACGCTATGTAAGATTGCCAGATAGGGTCGCGTTTCTGTAGTTCTAATGAGACATAAGAAAACTACAAATTTGACTTGCTTTACGTCAAGCGTTACAATAGTCTTTTTTTTCTATACTTTCATGAAATCATGCAACATACTCTACCTTGTCTGTGGACATTGTTCATTCCAAATCCGCTGCTGGATAAACAACAAGTGTGTGTGCGACAGTAGGCCGTAGTCAGCTAAATTATTTATGACAGCGGTAATGGACAATTCAGCTTCCACCCCGTAGGGTGACTGCGGAGGAAAAGTTGAGATGGTCCTCACTGCAGAACACGAAATCCAGGGGGAGTTGTTGGATCCAGATTCAACTCTTCCCACCTTACATATACCTAAACCAACCCATCTCTGCTCCCTGATGCCTAATCCCTCCCCTAATCTTACCTATCTCCGCCACCTGATCCCTAACCCCACACCTAATCCTACCTATCTCCATCCCCAACCCGATCCCTAGCTTGTGAATCCTTTCATTAAAACCAACAAAGTGAACACATAATCTAAATTAGAGATTCATTGTACAAGACAGCCTTTTTTATTATTATTATAACAGGAGTTTTTGCGAGAGTGCAGAATTCATTGCTTTAGAGATTGACTGCTTTAGTGATCATCAAGGGCTCTTCTCTTGTTTTCGGTTTATTACCTATTTACAATCTGAATGCAATTTCAGTTTTTCATGCTGCCAAGTACACTGCAAAGTTACTGAAGTGACTACTGTATTTAACAGCATTTAAAAATAAAAAAAGCAATTTTGATTATTTTCACAAAAGTTTCATGACCTCCAGAATATTTGGTTGTATGAATATCTAAATATGCAATATATAAAGAACACACTTTTTATTCTAGCTTCATGCATTCCTTTTTTATCAACACTTGAATGTGGGTTAGTAAAAAAAGCAACATGCAAAAGTGAAAACATGGAAAGGTGTACATTTCTGTCAAGGCCAGGGAAAGAGGTAAGTGTGTGATTTAATCGGAAACTGAGATAATTAATAAGGATGTAACCAATGGACAAGACAAAATAGGAGTCAATTTTTAAAGTACTTGATTCAACAATTTTTGCTTTGGGACAGAAAAAAATGTTACAGAAGAGAAGACCAACAAATTTTACTGGTATTGGTGCCGACTACGAAGTGGTAGTGTTAAATTTTCACTGAACTAAAGACTTATAACACTGTTTTTTTTTCCTGACTTACAAGCACCGACCTTTCCTATTAGGAAATGCACATCCAGTTATCCGTTGTCTTCCTCTCTACAGGGTTCTGGACACAACGAGTCATCTAACCAGAGCTTGTGTAGCGTGGGCTCCCTCAGTGACAAAGAGCTGGAGGTTAGTACACATTTTGTGTTGATGATGTGAAAAAGTCATTGAGTCTCTAAAGTATTCTATCTCTTCTTCGGTCTATAATTGCTGATGCTATTGTCAGCTAACATGTTTCATGTTGACAGTCAGGGGGGTCCAGCTTGGTGTTCAAAATGTTGAAGTTGGTGCCATTTTATTTTTTTCACCAATAAGAAAACACAGTGCTTGTGGTTGAAGTCTTTGTTGCTTCTTTTTCTTTTTTGTCTGGATTTAGTTTTTCCTTTCTTTAATAATAGGCATCTAGATTTTGTCATTGAAATGCACAACAAAAGTGTGCAAATATTTTCAACTTAAGAAATTTCAGAAATAATGCCCTTGTCTGCCATTGGCAGGCAAACAGATAGTATGTCATTTTAGCATAGAGAAAAAAGTAAAAATGAATTTAGAATGTATGTTCTCTCAAAGAACTGACTGACATTACAATTCTAAAGTGTGCAAACAACAGAAAGCAAGACTAAAGTTCCATTCACACCAGGAACATTAACTGTAAAATTCTTAACATGGCATGTGTGATAGCGTTCTGTTTATAGTAAGCATACTGCAGTTATGTCGTCTGTTGCTTTAAATGTCTTATTGTTCATCAGCTGGAAAAATATTTCTCATCGACGAGTCATTCATTTAAGCCATTAGTCGACTAATTGCAGGTTTATATTAAATGAAATATTGCATATATACTGGGCGCGGAATGATAGCCTATTCTGTGCTCAAGTTCTGGCAAACGTAAACTAGTGTTTTCTGAGTCCGTGTCGACGCTGACTCTCATCTTCTCAATATAGTGGACGAGCCTTTAGAGAAATGCACCTTTCATACGGATTACATAAGCAGAGAGTATTTGTTTTGCTCATGTCTGAGGCAAGTAGTCTATGAATTTTTGTGACAAGCTCCAAGTCACAGAGATAGATGACAACAAGCGCATCCTGTTTGTTTTTTGTTAACGGAGTTTACGCAAATAAGTTTCAAATGATGGTGCTCTTATCTGTATCATGATAAATTAGTATTTTAAGTTGTTTCTGCTGTTATCAGAAAAAATGCTAGTGATGGTGCTGTGTTCTAATGGATAATGCTATCTAGGTTAACCTTACTGTATAGCGAGCGGCCATATAAAGTTGCTGCTACTTGCACGTTTCAATTTCAAATAAGCCATATTTAAGGTCGATTCATGATTGACGAACGTCTGGACTTCCTGCCTGACATACTGTAATAGGCTTTATGCCGCGCGTCACGTGACCAAACCGGAAAACGGGTCTCATCACATCCGCTTGTCAGAGAAAGTGTTAACAGCCGTAAGAACTGACTACGATATCTATGGATTTGTAAGGTAATCAGCTAACCTACCTATTTCACTTTGTTATTGGCGTTTTATTCCATTTAAATATCTAAACGTTACTGTGAAGAATAAAAAATATAAAACGTTTAAATATCAATCTGCACATGTGAGGGATATTGGTTATGCTAATCTTTGATCGCTCCTTTTAAGTTATCTTGATTAAAACCGCAGAAAATTTCATGAAGCACATACAAAAGATCTGGACCGGAAGCGATGAGACCCGTTTTACAGAGAATGCGGAAGTAAGTTGTGCATAAAGCCTATTATCACAAGGACTCACCATTAATGATCTGTCCTTCACGGACTGTGAGACTTCGCCACTTCTTGTGAAGATTTTTTTTTTTCTGGAGACCTACTGCCTAGATACATTTTGGTTGACTGTGAGGGGGCAGCCCTAGTGAAAGTGACTCCAACGATATAATTATATGTTATAGTTCTGGTCTGGACTTTGAATTAAAACAACTTTTCAAATGGTATGGTTGATGTCCACGTTGTGAACGGGAAGAACAATTAAAGGGCTACTTTACTGCTTGCAAAATGGGCTTTCAAATAAACTTGGCTGCCTGTACAGTAAAAAGGTGAAGAAACATTAAATCTGTGCTACCTGACTAGAGAAAACGGAGAAATAAGGCTGCTGTCTTCCCTTTTGCCAAATAGGCTGGAAAACAACATCCATAATGCCCAGTAGGAAACACTTCTTAGTGAACTTTTTTCATAATGTCTCTTGACTTGTATTGTTCCCAGGTGCAGCAGTTCAGGTCTAGATGTAGAACGATAAAGTTTTCAGTGATAAAGCTGAAAAAGTAGCCTATAATCTGTAGTTTTCACAGAAAAACAGGTAACATGCCATGGACAGCTAGTACCATTGTTCATTTATATATACTACAGACATTGCCAATTTTCAACCGGTTTTCTTTTGTTACAAAGTTACTCAAAAACAGCATTACTAGATGTTATAAACAAAAACTGATGCAATGTATTTGAAACCAGGCATATATACAGAGATTGTTGTGTCTTTGTATGTTGATGTCCAGTCTTTCAGGTTGTATGAGCCTCTAACATTTCAATGGAAACTTCTGGAATGAATGGGGTTGTGGAATGAGGTGATGTCATGGATTCTAGCATTCGCCTGGCAGCTTACAATGTCTGTCTCTTTCTCTCTCTCTTTTTCTCTCCCTACTCAGACCCCAGAGAAGAAATCTAATGACCAGAGAACGCGTAAAAGGAAAGGAGACCCCTTTGACAACCAGGGTAAGTTGATGTGAATGATAGACCTGCTATGAGAGCATTTGGCAATGTTGCGTCTTTTAGAGTGTCTTTTCTCTTAAAGGGTTACTTCAGGATTTAGCATTAAGCTTTGTATTAGTAGGTAACCTGTAGTATTTTTGAATTACCGTGCTTTCCATCCTCATATCCCCTTGAGACTAGTATTTTTTTGTCCTGAAAATTCCTCAGATGACGAAAAAATCGTCATTTTGCGTCATCTGTGGATTTTTTGGCCAGAGGCTAAAGACTACACTCAGTAATAGGGGCTGTCCCGCATGTTTTCAACCCGCCCATAGAGGGTGGGATCTCACTCACAGAATGTACACATAGTGTCAGACATCTTTTTTTGGAAGATAAGTTAGCAGGTTCTTGTTCTGTGGAGAAAGCTAAGTAGTAGGGTTTACCATCCACTTTTTCCCAGACATGAAAACATTTGGCTTTTGCTTTCTGCAGTAGCCATTCATTGTTTACATGCATCCCTTTGTTTCAATCAAACTGAATTTAGTCACAGTAAACATAATGAATGGCGACTGTAGAACGCAAAACCCGAATCCCGGACATTTTGCATTCTGGGAGTTGTTTTCTTTCATTCACATAAGTTAAAAATACATTTTCTGGCTTTTCTCAATCTAGAAAGCTCCAAATTCAAAGCTAATTTCACATTTCTTCTACATAAGTGACCCATTTTAAATACACATTTATCTTTCCAGAGGTGAAGTATCCCTTTAATGACTATTGTTCTGAATTCCCCCACCTAGGCAAAGGAGGAGGGAGAGGACACAAAATTAGTGATTATTTTGAGGTAGGTGCATGTAGTGCATTCATTCTGTCTTTAATAACCATTTGACCCCCATCTATTTTCATGCTCTTTTCCTCTGATTTAACCTCTCAGTCATGTGTTTCTGTGTAGTTTGCAGGGGGTAGTGGTACTGGTACCAGTCCAGCACGTGGCATTCCTCCAGTGGCGCGGTCCTCCCCTCAGCACTCTCTCTCCAATCCTCCTGCTGCCGTGAGTTTCTTTCTTGCTCCCAGACCTCTCTTTCTATTCCCGTAGTGATGTGATATAACTATTAAAGGGACCCAATAATGAAAATTGAATCATTTAATCACACTCATGTTGTTCTAAACCCTCTGAACACCATGTACTGTAACACCGGGAACATCAACTAACCCAGCAAGCCTTCCGGAGTTTTCTGGTCCTCCATTGAAAGTCCTGGTAACTAAAATTTCGATGATCCAAAAAGTTTATAAAGGCATTGTTTTGTGGCACAAGTCTTGTGAAGAGAAATGATCGCTTTGAACAAGTTTAACTTGCATACATAGAGCGCATCACATATGGTAAACATGGAATCATGTGTGTCACACACTAGAACAAACCTCATTGGTTCTCGTGCTTACTAGATGTGATGTGCTCTATGTGTGTCAAATCTATCGATCATTGTCTTAAACTGCTCATCATATAAAGCGATCAAGACTGGCATTAAACTGTTTGATTCATATGGATTTGTTTTACAACGTATTTGTGAGGTTTTGTTCACCTGGACATTCAATGGAGGGACAGAAACCTCTTGGGTTTTATTAAAAAATATCTTTATTTGTGTTTTAAAGATGAACCAAAGTCTTATGGGTTTGGAAACAACATGAGGGTGAGGAAATTATGACAATTTAAATTTTTGGGTCTAGTATTTTACTCGATTATGTGATTTCAGCCATGTATACATGTTTAACTTGCATTTAGGCAGTAAAAACAACACTTTTTTTTTTTTACTAGAGCAACACCGAGCAATGCTCTACAACAATAAATACTATAGATTATTAAAATTTAAAAACCTGTAAATGGTATGGATGAGGGTGCGCATACATATAGTGTGAATTGTATATTGCTGTAACTGATGCTTAGTAGTAAGATGACGATTTATTGCTGTAGCTGTGTACAGGCAGTTCAGAACAAGCATTATAATGATTAACGTTATGTTTATCCATGTACTGTCACATTACCAGTAATTATTATTATCATTATCATTATTATAAAAAAAATGTATAGAGGTGCAGTGCAGAGGACTGGGAAATGCAAAGGGGCAAATTTTTTAATCAAAGACAAGGGGTCGCATTTTGTATTGATGGAAATACGTTTTTTTTTGGTTTTGATTGACAGGTGCAGCAAGGAAGCCCCTCCTCCATCGGCTCCGTAACCACAGACCTCTCCCACTCCTCCTGTTCCCACAAGCCAGCCTCTACACAAACTCAGCACCGAGCCACACAGGTAACGCTCACATTTCTAAAAGCACGCTCACATCTACAAAGACACTTTCAGATCTTCACGCTAACACCCAGCTTCGGTCATTCTTTCTCAGTCTGAGTTGACAATGGAGAAGTTAGCAGCGCTGGAGAGCAGTAAGAGTTCAGATCTGGAGAAGAAAGAGGGACGGATTGACGACCTGCTCAGGGTATGACGTTCACACAAAGCATCAATATGAAAATCTGCTAAATATTTTGGTTCCCAGCATTGCTATTTACAATACTGTTCAAAAGTTTCAGGTCTGTTAGAATTTTTTTTAAGGAAATTATTAATTCTATGATTTTCTATTTTAAATAATTGCTGTTCTTTTGAATCTTCTATTCATCAACAAATCATGGTTTCCACAAATATATTAAACAGCACAACTTTGTTTTCAGAATTGATAATACTAAGAATTGTTTCTTGAGCAGCCAATCAGCATATTTGACAGATTTATGAAGGATCACGTGACACTGAAGACTGGAGTAATGATTAAAAATGTATTGAAATATTGAAGTCTTTAAATTATGTTTTAAATTATAAATAATATAAAAATAAATTATATAAATTATAAATAATATAATAATAAAAATATAATATATTAATATAATTATATTAATATAATAATATAAATTATAAATGATATAAAAAATTGTAAATTATATTTCATAATATTACTGCTTTTACTTTATTTTTTATTAAATAAAAGCCTTAAGACTTTTTTTTTCATAAAGCTGAAAAAAAAAACCTGACCCAAAACATTTGATCAAAAGTGTACACACAAAGTGGGATTTAATTATGAATCTATCAGCTGTGAATGCCACTGACTCAACATGAATGAAATCTGGCTTTTATCAGGTTTTAGGTGCATTTCTGAAGAATACTGTGTTTATGTTGGTGTGTTTGTGCGCTGCAGGTGAACTGTGACCTGCGCAGACAAATCGATGAGCAGCAGAAGATGCTGGAACGATGTAAAGAACGACTCAATAAATGTGTGACCATGAGTAAGAAGCTGCTTATCGAAAAGGTACATGTGTGTTCAGAGAAGACATGATGGTTAATGTCTGGTGGTGTTCTGTCTGACTTGCGTTGTTATAATAATGCAATTAATAAATTGTAAAATTCAGTCCAAACAGGAGAAAATTGCATGTAGAGAAAAGAGCATGCAGGACCGGCTACGTCTGGGCCATTTCACCACCGTACGGCACGGAGCCTCATTTACTGAGCAGTGGACAGATGGCTATGCCTTTCAGAATCTAGTCAAGTACGTGAGTTGCACATACACACACTCTCAAACTTCAGAGACTATGCAAATGTTGCATATATGCACACTTGACATGCCCTGACAGAAGATGGTCAGTTTCACCACACGTGTGTGTGTGTGTGTGTGTGTGTGTAGAGATCTAGCCATAAAAGGCTCATTCAGGTCTGTGTTCAGTGATGAATGAATGTGGTGCTTTCATATGTGCACAGACCTTCATAGCCTTCTAACATGAACTTAGTACCCACAAGATTAGTACACACAAGTCAGTTTTACCATTTTATCGAAAATAGATTTTCAAAACGTCATTATAGGAACATTTTTAATGTATTTTTAATTATTTACCTGGAACTTATCAGTGGAAGCTGGCATAGTGTTAAGCACGAATGAACAGACAGCAACTTTGTGAAAACTGTCTTTTCAGGAAGGGTTAGTTCAGCCAAAGATTCTGTCATTATTTACTCACCCTCATTTCGCTCCAAACCCGTAAGACTTTCGTTCATCCTCTGAAAACACAAATGAAGATCTTTTTAGCGAAATCTGAGAGTTCTCTGTCCCTCCATTGACAGCTGCGCAACTACCACTTTCAAACCCCAGAATGGTTGTAAAGACATCATTAAATAAATCCATGTGACTAATGATTTTAAGTGATGCAAGTGCTTTGTGGAAATTTTTGTTTCAGAATCACAGTAAATTCTTATCATAGTCAACAAAGTCCACATTTTTTATATATGCTGAACACATAAAAATTGTGTTCTTTTAATCAACTGTTGTTGTTTTTTTGCAATAGAAATGACTTAAAAATTAAATGTTAGGTTGTATGTTAAAAGTATGTTAACTCTTCATAACAATGTAGTATTGTGATTTTTGGGTTAACCCCAGACCCTTTTTTTCTTCAGATTTTCTGCACTAAAGAGATTATAAATAAATAAACAAACAAGTAAATAAATAAATAAAAATCAAATTTACAACATGCATCATTTTGAACCGACACATTATAGAGTTAAAATGAAAATTATTCCATAAGTTACTCACCCTGAAGCCATCCTAGGTGTATATGACTTTCTTTTTTCAGCCAAACACAATCAGAGTTATATTAAATAATAAAGCTGGGAAGAGTCGGGATATTAAGGACTGAATGGTACAAAAAACTTTTTGAAGTCTAAACAATTTCATCCATCCATCATAAAAGCATACAAACCTGTTAAAAGTAACATTCTTCTATTGAACACAAAAGAAGATATTAAAAAAATTTTTTTGATAATTAAGCAGTTGACAGTAGCCCATTGACTTCTATGTTTGAAAAAAAATATTATGCAAGTCAATGGCCACCATCAGCTGTATGGTTACCAACATTCTTTAAAAAAATCTTCTTTTGTGTTCAAAAGAAGAAAAAAAACTCATACAGGTTTGAAACAACTTGAGGGTAACTGATGACAAAAAAAAAAAAAAAATCGGTGAACCATCCCTTTAACATGCACAATTAAGCACTGCTAATAATTGAAGGAAATATAAATTAGCTAAATGAATTAAGCCAACTAAGGATTCCTATTCTTTTGGGCTTTTCTTTACACAATATATATATATTGAAAATGGAGCCATCGGCATGTACCAAAAATGAACATATCGGTATCGTACTAGTTTTGGAAACAGTGGTATTAGACAAAATATTTCGGAAACAAACATGCAAAGAGTGGAAGGTGTGTAGAACTTTATGAATACTATGAAATGTGGAAAGAAAAGCTAGGAAATGTGTTGTATAAAATAAAAATGTTTTGAATTTGAGGCCCTAAACTACTGATCAGACTTGAATTTTTTATGCTGCTGTGTGTCTGTATAGACAACAGGAGAGAGTCAATGGGCAGAGAGAGGACATAGAGAGGCAGAGGAAACTGTTGATGAAGAAGAAACCGCCCAACGCCAGTCAGACTCCTCCTCCCAACCTAGAACCCAACAAACGCAAGAGCAAGAGCAACGGCGCGGAGAACGAGATGTGAGTTTTCTTTCTTCCATCACGTTAGGCTTTGAGTAGTTTAGCGATTCAACCTAATTGGAATTTGTCCTAATTTGTTTATGTCCTCACAGGTTATCTTTAGCAGAATACCATGAGCAAGAAGAAATTTTCAAACTGAGACTCGGACACCTGAAGAAGGTATTCAAATCATCACATTCATATTACAATGTGATTTAAATTTGTGTTGCCATGGAAACGGGTCTTGATGTCTGGATGCTGTGTGTGTGCCTCCTGGCAGGAGGAAGCGGAGATTCAAGTGGAGCTGGAACGGTTGGAGCGCGTGCGTAATCTTCACATCCGAGAGCTCAAGAGAATTCACAATGAAGATAACTCCCAGTATGCACTTTCAAAATTTATTTCTTCACTTTCGCCTTTTTGGTTTCTGCACAGGGTTTATTTCTAAGAGGGCTCTTGAGGGTTTTTCTTAGTTTAAACACTGTCTATGGTGGATTTATTGTCCGATTGTCTCTTCGACTCAGGTTTAAAGATCATCCTACGCTAAATGACCGTTACCTGCTCTTGCATCTGCTGGGCAGAGGAGGCTTCAGTGAGGTATACAAGGTAAGCAGATCTGTGATGGGAAATATGTATGTGAATGTGTCGTTGGGTTTAGGGATGGTCAAATCTACATATCTTCATAATCATAATCAACTAGTCATTTGGTTGACTGGAAGACTTGCCGACTAGGGCATCTTAAAGAACAAAATCATCGGCTGTTCACATAAGACACATTCTGTGGTTCAAAAACAGCTGGAGGGAGCGCAATAGAATGAAAATATAAGAAAAAAGTAGATAAAATAGGCAGCGTTACTAATCGATTGGTGCTGGTATTTATGTCTGACTTTCTCTTCCTGTTCTATCTTCTTTCTTCAGGCCTTTGATTTGACTGAGCAGAGGTACGTGGCTGTGAAGATTCACCAGCTTAATAAAAACTGGAGAGATGAAAAGAAAGAGAACTATCACAAGTGAGTGCAGACACATTTTCCAGCCTTGTCTCTTAAAAACTACTAGTTCAGCAGTAGGAGCCAAGTGTGCTTGTCCCAGAATGCATTCCTCTTTCTGAACCAGAGTGGAATTCTGAGGCCTGATTTCTAAAAATATAAATCCTGAACACAATTGATTAACTTTTATACCAAAACCATTGTTCTCATTATGTTTAAATATTCAGATATGGTCCATTATTCTGTCAAAGAAAGGTTTATTCAGCACCACTTATTAATTAAAATCGGTTGACTTGAAATGGTTTTTAGGCATGCCTGTCGAGAATATAGGATCCATAAAGAACTGGACCATCCCAGAATAGTCAAACTGTATGACTACTTCTCCCTGGATACTGACTCGTGAGTAATCTTGCTTTATTGAAACATGAATTTTCAAGATCATTTTCACTAATTCTGGGTAATCAACCTATTTGATTGTTGCAGTTTTGTTTTCCATTGTTTCACTCCTTAAAGATCAATTGTTTTATTTGGGATTTCTAGATTCTGCACTGTTCTGGAGTACTGTGAGGGGAACGATCTGGATTTCTACCTGAAGCAGCACAAGCTAATGTCAGAGAAAGAGGCCCGATCCATCATAATGCAGGTCGTCAATGCTCTCAAGTACCTAAATGAGATCCGCCCACCAATCATCCATTACGACCTCAAACCAGGTAGGACAACTTCTGTACTGGGCCAAGAATGAGAACGGCAACATTTTGATGGAGAAGTTTGACCCTTGTGTTTGTCTAGGTAACATCCTGCTGGTGAACGGCACAGCATGTGGAGAGATAAAAATCACAGACTTTGGGCTGTCCAAGATCATGGACGATGACAACTATGGGGTGGACGGCATGGAGTTGACGTCACAGGGGGCGGGGACATACTGGTGAGTGGTCTGCGATGACCAGAATTTGTGAAGTTCTTGAAGTTGGTGAAATCTCCCTCTACACATAGTTGACAGTGTTGATTTTAAGGTAGTGTTAAGTCATTTATGGTTTGAAAGTTTGGATAAGCAGCTGAGCCCAAAATGCAAAACTCTTGCCTTGCTCTGCTCTAGGTATCTTCCCCCAGAATGCTTTGTGGTTGGAAAAGAGCCACCTAAGATCTCTAATAAAGTGGATGTTTGGTCCGTTGGAGTCATCTTTTACCAGTGCCTCTATGGGAAGAAGGTAAAAGACACTCACACATTTTTCTAATACTGGCTGCATAGTCACTGTCCATTGAGATATTAGTAGCTTTCTCACCTCATCATTTGCATATTTTCCACACAGCCGTTCGGTCATAATCAGTCCCAACAGGACATCCTCCAGGAGAACACTATTCTCAAAGCCACAGAGGTGCAGTTTCCTCCCAAACCAGGAGTCTCGCCTGAAGCTAAGGTACCTTTGTAAACAGTTCATTGTATCCGTCTTCTCTTTCATGGTCAAGTCACTTTTATTTATGTAGCTCTTTCTTTACAAATACAGATTGTGTCAAAGCAGCTTTACAGGGATAAACTAGAAAAAAAACTGATCAGTAGTCCAAACAGAGTTAATTTCTGCTGTAAAGCAGATCTTAAAAAGACAATAGTTCAAAGTTCGTCAATTATGGATTGAGAACAGTGATGTAATCAACCAGTTCAATCCAATAGTGTCAGTGCAGCCAAATCAATAATATTACTGAATATTAAGTGTCCCCAACTACGCATGCTAGAGGTGACAGTGGCAAGGAACCCAAATTCCATCAGGTGCAGGAACATTTTTTTCGATTTAAACATTGTGACTCTCTTCTGTTCGTCAATTATGGATTGAGAACAGTGATGTAATCATCCAGTTCAATCCAATAGTGTCAGTGCAGCCAAATCAACTATCAGGTGCAGGAACAATTTTTTCGATTTAAACATTGTGACTCTCTTCTGCATTTTTGTATTGTCTCTGTTTTTTTTTTATTTTTATTTTTTTTATTATTTTCTTCTATTTATTCATTGTACAGCGCTTGGTCAGTCTTGCACTGTGTGTAAATGTGCTTTATAAATTAAATTTACTTACTATTTTTCATAATTATAAATCCTCCCTTGTTCTTTAAATTGACATTTGTTCACACTTATTGGAATAACAATTTAGTTACACTGCTATGCAACAGTTTGGGGTCTAATAATGTATTTTTGAAAAAAATGAATACTTTTATTCAGCGAGGATTCATTAAATTGATCAGCAAATACATTCATAATTTAAACTTGTTTTTTTTCCCATCAATGAATCATGAATCACTCTGTTTTTCTGAATTAACAAGTTAATTTTTCATGAGAAAAAAAATTGCTCTGTTTTTCTGAATTAATGAGTTAATTTTTCTTGAGAAAAAAAGTTTTTGCTCTGTTTTTCTGAATTAACGAGTAAATATTTTTCATGGATTTTTTTTTTTGCTCTGTTTTTCTGAATTAACTCGTTAATTCAGAAAAACAGAGCAAAAAAATTTTCTCATGAAAAATGAACTCATTAATTCAGAAAAACAGAGCAATTTTTTTCTCATGAAAAATGAACTCGTTAATTCAGAAAAACAGAGAAAAACATTTTTTTCTTCAAGTGATTGCAATACGCCTCCGTACTACTCTGATCATAATTATATTAATAAATATTTCTTCAGTAGCAAATCAGCATATTAGGATGATTTCTGTAGGATAAAGTGACAATGAAGACTAATATTTCACTGTATTGTTTTTTTTTTTTTTTTTTGCTGTATTCTTAATCAAATGCAGCCTAAGTGCTCATAATACATTTTTCCAAAAACATTTAAAGAATGTAAACAACTTCCTACATTGCTGTTGATGGTCTTTGCTTGAACATGCAGTGATAAATGAGCATTTTCTAATGCGAATGAATTCCATGTCTACTTCAGGCCTTCATTCGGAGATGTTTGGTATACCGTAAGGAGGATCGTATTGACGTTCACCAGCTAGCCAGTGATCCCTACCTCCTCCCACACATACGCAAGTCAGTGGCTGCCACCGGTAACAACAGCATGGCCGTCGCCTCCACCTCCAGCTCCTCCAATAGCAGCGCCTCAAATTGAGAGCCCCGTCCATCCTCGCTTGTTTTGATTGAAGGAAGGGGTGTAGGGCATTTGCATTTTGCCCCGCCCCTCTCTGCAGTGTAGTGGGAGGGGTCTCGAACCCCTTACCTGCCAAACGAGGGAGCAGGAGGAGAGTAAGAGAGGGATTAAGACGAGACGCATCCCCCTCCACCCTTTTTCCTCTCCCAGGCATCTGGAGGGTTGTTTTGTTTTTATTGAATGTTTTTTGGGACGGGTGGGGACTAAAAAGCGCCCCCTAGTGTGAGACGGAGTGAGAGGAATTCAAAATAAGGGTGTGTTACATGAGAAGGACTGAACTGCTATGGCTCAGACTGATGGGAGAGATTGGTATATGCCCTGCACCCCACAATACACGAATACATGTATAGATACATTTATGACGAGGTCAGCTTTTTTTTCTTACATGTCAACACCGTTGAAGGGACAAGCCCACTCGTATTAACGTGCATTCAAGTGTACAATATTCCTAAAGAATCTGGAGACGCTCCCTGCTGACACAAAGCCTGTCCTGGCCCATTTTCCTCGCTCTTGTTATTTTTTTGTCTCTGGATTGGATCTATGAACTTTTGGAAGCAATACTGTCAGTGGGTTCATTTCAACAATAGTTAACCCTAGTTTAAACGCCTTTCTGATCTCCGATCACATAATAAATGCTGAGGCCAAATCAGCATCAGGACCTCTATGTTAGCTGATTGTCTGTGCTGGGAATCAGATGTTTGTACCTTGTGAGAGATCAAGGACAGGTCTAGCCCAGTTGTTTGTCTCTGGAGGTGTTTGTCTTTGTCTTTCTCACCCGTATTCTATGACCAAAGCTGAGCTCTACCAGTAGGTGGTGCTGTTTGACTTGAGTTTTTACTTTTCTTTTTCTTTTTTTTTCTTTTTCTTTTTTTTTCTTTATGCTGGTATGTCATGAATTTTAGGAAGCATATTCTTTTAGATTTAGCGACACTAACTGACCCCCCCCCTCCCCAAGTATGTTCTTGACTCTCATTGTGTCTTTGGACTCAATCTAATGTTGGAAAATGAGATAAAGTTAGATTTTATTTTTCATTGATTAAAAGTGTTGTGCCTCACATAGAAACATACAGACACAAATGCGTTCAAAAATTACAGTCATATATGTTTAGGTCTGGTGATGCGGTTAATTGCCTGATCCTGTTTTACTGTTTGTGGGAAAGAACTCTCTAGCGGGGGCGGAGCTAGTTCAGGGGTACAGGGCAGAACTCGGAGCGATCATTAAATACTATTGGTTATTAATGTATTGTGTTGTCTGCTTTATTTGTCTTTTAAATTGCTCTCTGTTTACAGATATGGTCTAAAAAGATTTAATTCTGGCCATTCACTAAATCAGTGTTCTAACATTAAAGGAATAGTTCATCCCAAATGTTTGTCAACACAAAAGAAGATATTTGAAGAATATGGGTAACCAAACAATTGAGGTTAGACCACTAGGAGGCGCCTTCTGGCCCATATATATCTACGTATTATATTGACGCTAAAGGGTGCCATGTGCGTTGGATGTAGACGAAATGTTAAAAGCGTCAGTATATGACGCCTTGGGATGAGTTCTTACGGATTATGACGCATGAAATGAATGGTTACAATCTTCAGGATAATGCGAAAGAGCTGTTTAGTACTGTAACGTCAAAAGGGATTAGTTCTAGTATTATAAATTAGATCCATATAGTCTAAAGTCTCAAATTTATACTTTTATACTCATAACAGTGTAATTTTAATTACATCATCTGACAACATGAAACTGATGCAAGTTGATTATTAGACTTGAACAGACTTCTGGATAAATCACCTGCTGTTTTAAAAAATGCTCTCAAATGTGGTTCGAGCTGTTCTTTTACTTTTATCCGTCACACATTGGTTCAGTGGGTGGGATGTATCGTATACAAGTCTAGAGTTAAAGGCTGCGTCTCACCTCAGGGTATCTGTCATTGCCTTTGCAGGGTGACTGTGTTGAAGTCAAATTCAATGTGAAAGCTGCTGGAATAATGATAGGGAGGAATTACTGATGGCTTGTAGATTTCAGTGGTAGAGAAAGTGTGTGTATTTGTTAAAATGTGGTGTTAGGGAATGTGTTGTGAAATCTCTGAAACCCTATATTTCTCTTTCAATCAGAAACGGATAGTTTGGATGGGTGCTTGATGAATCATTGACCTATGCGGTCTGTAGCTGAGCCAAGTGCATTTGGACCATTCAATCCTTTTCAGCAGCTGTTGAACTTCAGTCAAAACTCAATTACAAGGATTATAATTTTTTTTAACCTGAAAAGTTTCAGACATTCTGTAAAGATTATAACGCTATGTATTATTTATTTTTAATACATGTTTAATGTTTATTTTTTACCAACCTGGCACCAAAAAAACCCTTCCCCCAGCTTAAGCAGACTTCCAGTCTCTGTGACTCACCATTTGGGGATTGTTTTGGACAAACACTTAGGCTCAGCTGGAACCTGTAGATGATTACTTCCACCAAACCAAACCAGGCCTGCCCTAATTCCAACACAACTACTCCACCCACTTATTTACTCTGGCCTTTTCATGTGTGATTACATTACAGAACCGGTCCTGGATAACCAAACGGTACAAGGGGTGTCAAGAACAACCACAGTTGGAATAGTTTCATAGTTTATAGTTTCATGAAGATTGTTCAATTTACAGTAATCCTTCAAGAAATAGAAAATGCCAAAACCACAATACTAAGTTTAAAGTGATCCCTTCTTCTTGTTTGAATCACTTTTGGGCAAGCTTTCGGAAACGCAATGTCCGTAGAAAGTTTACTTTACTTTTCCTGTAATTGGAATAATTGAAATTGTAGGGGATTTCACAGTTAAAGACCCAAGGAACAGATATGATGCATGAAGACCAGGGGTCAGAAGTATAATCAATTGAAGAAATATTTACTGAAGGATAGTTTGCAGTTTCATTATAGAACTCGGCTTCAATACTCAGCAATGAGATTTTAGGCCGCTGTGGTAGATTTTTTTCCCTAAATCTAACTACGGACCTGGGTCTCGTCTCCAATCGACTTCCCCTAGCTTCCCCAATATTTCGAATATCTGGGTTTCCCAACTGACTTGCTTCCCTAAATTGAGCAGAAGTAAGAAACGTACAGACGTCAGCAAATGCCCTCTGTAATGATTCTAGCTCAAATAAAGGGTGCTTAATTTTAATAACTGATCATGAATATGATTAGGTGTCGCATCACAGATTAAAATTACCCTTAAAGGGGATACGTTGCCAATGTATCCGTATGGACACTTAAAAACAATGGATTATCAATTATCCATACAGGAAAGCAAAAATAGATTGTATACGTCAATAATCAATCACAACGAATTATAATTAAATATGTCAATTGTCTAGAATAGACCAATTCCAAGGATAACCCCTTAACATTAATTTGTTATTAATTCGAATAATTTGTTCGTCCAGCAAACTGATTGTATCTTTCATCGACCCTCAAGAGAAATTATCCTTGTAGACTCGCAAGAAAGGCTATCTTTCTGGCCATGAAAAATAACTTTTCTTTTTATAAAAAATACTAATTAAAGTATTAACAAATTGTAAAGCTTGGAACTTATAACAAACATTTAAAGGGATACTCCACTTTTTTTTTTTTGGAAATAGGCTCATTTTACCACTCCCCAGGGTTAAACAGTTGGGTTTTACTGTTTTTGAATCCATTCAGCCGATTTTCTGATATTTTGGAGAATATCTGTTACCAGAGGAGAATATCTGTTACCAGATATTCTGATGGAGTCAATAAATAAATGAATATCTGTTACCAGATATTCTGGTCTCATTGACTTAAAGAGTAGGATAAAACTATACTATGGAAGTCAATGAGACCAGAAACTGTCTGGTTACTGATATTCTTCTAAATATAAAAAAAATTGGCTGAATACATTCGAAAACGGTAAAACCCAACTATTTAACTCTGGGGGAGAGGTAAAATGAGCCTATTTCCAAAAAAAGTGGAGTATCCCTTTAAGGGACATTGTAATATGAGCAACAGATGGAGTCAATAAATGAATATAATGGATTTAATAAAGGAAAACTACGTATACTGGTATAAAGTTACAAGGAGTAAATGTATATACAACAAAATAAAGCAACAAACAAACAAAGAAAATGAGAATAAGAGAGTGCTAGGAAAAGGGAGAGAATGGCCAATCAGTTATGGCAAAATCACAGACAAAAAGAACCTTGACAGAGAGACACCAAGATATCAAATCACCCTAAATGGGATAAACAAGCCTTAAACGTATTGAAAGCTCGATAAAACGAGCTGTCAAATGAGCTTTACCCATGGCTGTCAATGGAGGAGCTCAACTCCCGCAGCATCTGTCCTCAGGGCTGTGACCAGCTGAGTTTGAGCATGACTTGAGGAATGACTTTAAGTAATTCTGAAAGAGAGTAAACAGCATGTTCATGTAGTTCACTGTCTGGTTCAGCAGAACACTGTGAGTGTTGAGAATTACCACACCTCTAAATGCTTTAATCACGCCCGGGAGGGAGAACTTCCCCCAAGAGGAAGCATTAAGCAAGGCCGGAGGATCTCAGACAAAATGAGAATCCCACCAGTTAACATGAATATAACAGTTTTTATATAACAAGAAAGTATGGAAAAAATGACATAAAACATTACATAATTTCCCCACAATTTGATTGGTTTTCATATGCAAACCCCTCTGTTACCAGGTAGAACCAAACTCTGTTTTTGGTTTCAAAATTAGACATCTGTCTAGTTTAATTTCTCATCTTTGTTATTTTTACACTCACACAACCAAAGTTAAAGGGGTATGGAAAAACAACATACAACATTCAAAAACACAGGACGTTTTAGTACATTGTGTTAATTGTTAGCCTGTTAGGCCTAAAAGGAAAGTAAGGTTAGTTTTTAGAAACAGTTTAATGAACAGTTTACTATTTTATTTAAGAAAAATCCATCACACTCTGCTGTACATTCATAAAACCACAGCATACTTTAGACATACTTTAAACTACGTCATTACTTCAGGTTGAATGATTCTGATTAGTTAAGAAATAGATAAACTTTTAACTGAGGTCACCTATCTAGGTTTCTATGTTCGTTTGTCTGTCATGGTCATTCCCTGCGAGCCAGTTGTTCACCTCATAAACGTCAGGTCCTGTACAAAAGGGTACCAGAAACGCACAGATACGCAGCTTCTTCAAATTAGGGGTTGATTGAGCTCTTGCTCTAAATAGGAAACGTCCCCAAAACATACTGATAACAGACAATATTTGTTTGTCCTTCTCTGATTTCAAAAGTGAAATATGTGCTCTAACTAAGAATTGGTCTCTTATAGGTGACCGACTGAAGAGACTCCAGTGACTTTGGATATCTTGGCAAAAATATTAAATATAGGCTATGTTTTTACACATGTTTTTTACACATTTACACTCAAAAACTTGGAGAGACACATTCCAGTTAACAGACATGTAATTCACAATCTGTAATTAGGTAAATCTCATAAGCATAAAGAACTCATTTAATATGTAGAAGTTTTTTTTTTTTAAATTGGCATGTTACTTGTTTGATCATATTTGATTAAACATTATTGTATAAATTTATCTAACATTAGCATAAAATTATAACATTAACCTAAATTTCCACGATAAGTTACATTCCCCTACCCCCTTGTATCACCTAAAATTGTGATTTTGACCATTGTCACCTTCAGGTCTTGATCCTTTTGACTGAAATAACACAATATAATCTATTAAACTGATGTTAAGTTATTTGTGCTTTTATTTTAATTAGCTAGTTTTGGTGACCAAAAATGTTGTAACTCTCAGTGAGTTTGCAAGGTGGTTATCAATTCTGACATATTTATCTTTTTTTTCCCATAGCCCTATTGGTGTTTAACACTTTTTAAACTATCAGATTTTGATAACGGGGTTGCAAAATAAATAGAAAAATAGAAACACTTTGTTTTACAGTGCCCTTGTTACATGTAGTAAGTGAAATAACTATGCCTATATATGTAAATAAAACTACTAACCCATAACCGAACAAACCCTAATCCTAACCCTGTAGTGAGTACATGTTTATTATTACACTAGCCTACTTAAATGCACTGTAACACAGACACAAAGTAAAGTGTAACCAATAAAATGGACAATATTACAATTTAGGTTGACCTCGTGTGGTTAGCACTTCCTGCACTGACCATTTGGTTTGGTTTCAGGCCCTATACACATTCTCTGTTTGTAATTGTACACTATTCGTGGAGAGCATATTTTCATATGCATTTTTTACTTGAATTCATGTGCAGAAAATAGGTAGCACGTTTGCTTTTGTCAAAGGAGACTTCCAACAACGCTATGTTTTCCCCAAGTAGCCTCAAGATGCATGTGAGTAAATAGGCTGTTAGGCTACACAAAGAACAATGTCTTGTTTTTGTTGCCTGAGAGCAAAGTGTTAAGAAAGTCAGCTAAATTTTCAGCCCTGGACACTTATCCCGGGTGTCGGGTAGTCATTCAAAATTATTTCTCCGCCTCTTCCACTTCATTTTCTTGGGACGTGTGAGTGTGTGCGTGTGCAGCGAAAGTGAACGGTCTGTCTGCCCCGCTCATTCACTCCGAACTCAACACAGTCCACGCACACAGCGACACACTGACACTCTCAAAACCCGTCTGTCCTTCACAAGCCCTGCTTCTGTTTCAAAGGGAAGGGGGTAAACAGTCGTGTTTCTCTCCGTTTCACCTCTCCGCGGGTATGCATCATCAGCACGGTGGCGGGCACCGGGACGGCTGTTGGAGTCGCGCGTGGATAAATGTTTGCAGATGCACTTTATATTTATTTCTGGTGTTAAGCCTGGAGCGGAACACCACCGTGCACTCAGGTAGGAAATATTCACACTTTATTATCACTTTTGCATTTTTTCCCCTGACTTCTTTGTTTTCGTGATTGTTGAAGTGTTTTGTGAATTAGAAATAACTCTAATTATGAGGCTTGGTTTTATTTGGGGTGCTGTTGTGTAATGTTGGCTCCGAGTGCACTGATGTGAAGGAATGCCACGAAAATCCAAACTCTGAGTGGAACCAGATGTGAAAAGGGGAAGAGAGAACAGGGGGAGGGGTGTGCGAGCGTTGATGGTGTGGATATCGATTCATTCCAGTTATTCGAATCATTTAAATCGATTCACTGAGAGATTCATTAACTGGTTCGTTTATTGATGCTTGCTTTCTTCAGGTTATGTAGTTACACCAGTAAGTGGCGACAAGAGTATGTTCTTTTCCTTTGTGTGTTGTTTGAGTTGCTGAATCGTTTTCTCAACTGATTCGTAAAAGTTCGCTTGATCAAGACTGTAATAGGCTCTACTATAAAGAAACTCTAGAAATGACATTTAAGCATCATAAGTAATTCTCTAAAACATACAACAAACAAGCTGTAATTTTTCTTCATTTTGTACACTGCTTGGAATTCAGAATGTTCCCCCATATGGTTCCCATTTTGTTATTTTGTTTGGGACAAGCAAGAACGTTCTAGGAACGTTTCCTGTTGGTTATGTTTAGGTTATATTTTTATAACCTAAAGGGAACGTTCCATTTACATTAATATATAAGAAAACTTTGGATCACCAATAGGCTAAAGAACATTCTTGGGAAAAAATCTAACGTTCCCAGAATGTTTCCAGAACGTAAAATTGTTAGCTGGTCTAAGTTCGCTTCATTTCCTTCACCAACGAGTATGTGTCTTTTCATTGATGCAACACCATTAGGCATTTCTCTTATGTTTTATAGCGCAACTTTAGTGGGCGAATCTAAGGACATGTTTAATTATAAAGAGACAGTCGTTATGCTTGTTTGTAGAAGCATGTTCTTGGTTTCTCATTGCTCTGTTAACCTGTGTTCTCAAGCGCTTGATTCATCTCACCCTAAGCAGATGTGTCCTAAATATCCGGTTACACAATAACAAGCCGCAGCTGAGGGCTGTCTACATCTTGGAGGTCTTGTATACTTTTTAGGGCTTCTCTCAACTTCACAGTCCAGCAGACACAGGATAGGATTTTGCACCTCTGTGTCGGGGATTTTATCTTCTTCTAAATAACAGAGCAGTGTTGTTAAACAAGCTAAAATACCCCACCGAGGACCTGACAGCGCAGATTGCTTTAGGAGTTGCAGGATGCAGATGGAATTATGGATATTCTTAGCATGAGCAAGCTGCAAATTTTCTTATTCTCTCTTGTAACCTTGATCCTAAAATGGTTATTTTGGCCCGTGTTACCTCTGGTCTTGAGCTTTTTGACTAATCACACAACAAAATCTATTGAACTTTTAATCTTTTTGTGTTTATTCTATTTTTTTTTAATTCAGTAGCCTAGTTTCATTTATCAATTTGAATATTTTATTTAAATAATTATTTAAATATTTTTTATTTTATATATTTAAGATAAAATTATAATAAATAAATTAATGTTTTATATACACTGTAAAAATGAATACGCTTTTATCTAATCAAAAAATTGTGGCAACAGATTACAAGCAATTTTATTAATTAAATTTGACAAATTAGAATTGAGTAATAATAAATCCAATTAATTCCTTAGAAGTTAACCATTTTAAATAAGTAAAACTTACAACAACAACCAAAAAAAACATAAATTTAAGTCACCATTATGGTTATCGGTGTTTGTTTTAGGTTTGTTTTAAAATTACGGTTTTCTCCTTCAGTGATTCTTCTTGTTAACATCAGGTGTCTTTGTTGGCAATATAAAATAAAGAGTTATTAATTTTAAATGGTTAACTTTTAAGGAATAATTTGATTAATTATTACTCAATTCTAATTTGTTATTCTAACATTTGACTGTTATTGTTTTTTTAAATTATTGATGCTTTTCTAATTTTGTGTGTCAATGTGAAAACCTCTGATTGGGGAGAACCTTATATTAGACCTGTTTCTGCCTCAGTTGGGGTTTGATCTCAGGTCAGAGCTCTGACTGAGGGCTCAGTAACGGGAGCTAAGAAACAAATACTGGCCGGAATTTCCTGTGTGTTGGTGAATCATCTGTGTTTAGAGAATAAAAGGATCAACTAAAACCCTGAACTCTCTCTGCACCCTTCCGTTTGCTCCCTCACTCCTTTTTACCCCTCCCTGTCTCCCAGCTGGCTTGTTATGTTCCTCCCCCAACTCCATCTCTCTCTCTCTCTCTCTCTCTCTCTCTCTCTCTCTCTCTCTCTCTCTCTCTCTCTCTCTCTCTCTCTCTCTCTCTCTCTCTCTCTCTCTCATTTTATATCCCAAACTCATTGCCCTCCTCCAAAAAGGGGAAGGGAGAAACAAAAATACATCTGTCATAATAATAAACGTTTAGTTTTGGTAGCTTAGAATAAGGGTTCAGGAAAACCACATACCACCACATGATAACCTCACGCTCAGACTTTAGTCCCCGCCAATGTGTGCCTGTTTCTTCTGCCTCTTCCATTCTGTGGTGTCCTTTGTATTTTGTCAAAGGGATTACACTTTAAATTCAGAAGGCATTGACTTATAATATGTTGGTGATAGTGATTTTTTCTAAATAAGTTTGTCTGAAAAATCAGCAATTTTTTTTTGAATTATTGTGATCAATTCTGGATCAATTAACCATTCATTATGAGAAAGCCAATTTCAGTCAAACACTAATCAGAAGATGGCTAATTTCTAAGACAACAATGTGACAGGCAATCGCTGGAATATCATAATCTTAGCAATGTCTCCTGTGAATTTTAGGCTTCAGCTCTGAGTTGGTTTGTTAACTGTTTCACATGGGACGTTTTGCGTCTGTTTTTACAAACTTTAAACACCTTAAGACAATTCATTGGGAATATTTCACAGACTGTGATGAGTCCATTTTCGCCCACACTAGACTTATTGATGTCATCATCAGGATTATGTAATCAGTAATCGCAAAAACAGTTTATTTAGCTGTGCAGCAGCATCGGTGCCATGATATGTTCTCATCTTTACCATGGAAGAAGGGGGTTTTATGGAGCATTTGTGCCAAAACCACAGGCTGAAAAAAGAGTTTCTTCCTGTAAGCGGTGTTAGCCTACTCAATAACTGTCCGAAAACCTTCTATGGATGCTATTCTGCCTCTCAGTGCTCTAACTGTACTTCAGACAGACCATATGCATCTCTCTTTAATCACACAACCACTGGTGATATACAGATCTTGTTTAAGGGTCAATGACGTGACGCTTGCTTTTTCTGTCCGACTGAATTTTTCACCAATTAATAAACATTCAAATTAATAAATTTATAACATGTATGTCTACCACTTCCCTTATACATATGCCCACTCTTATTTCTTTAAAAATAATTGGTTTATTGGCATTTTCTGCCATCTGAAGTGTGAAAACATCATGTGGGGCGACCGTCCGGCCTTGAAATCTGTTTGGACAACTGGTTTTAAATCAAACTAAAATAATTTAAATATAATCCTTACCCTATTTGGCATAATTTTAAACTTGTTTTCCATTGATTGACAAAGTTATGAAACAGTTGTACACACATTTCAATCATAACAAACAAACAAATCTTGTCCGAAGATGTTCATTGTCTGAAATATCATCTGGGGCGACCATCAAGAAAATACAAATAAGGGACTTATATTTTGATAATCATCTCAAAGAGGATGTTGCATCAGCCAGCCTCATGGTGAGGGTCCTATAGAGACAACTAGCAGGTGAGTAGTCACTCTCATTTTTACAAACAAATCCTCTTTAAGACTGCTGCAGTGTATACGTCACATTTTGATATCATGTGGGGCGACCAACCTAAAACTGTAAATTATAAGTTTTACACGCAAATCTTTATTTTTAAATTTTTAAATTGTAAATTTGTCAGTGATATGTGGTGAGAAGAAGCTAGCTTGGGTTCTATAGCTAAGCATTAGGCTGTTATACTTGATTAAACTTGAAAATATCATGTGGGGCGACCAAGCATCATGTGGGGTGACCGCCACTGATTGCTTAAATGATAGAAAACACATATTATGTATTTGTAGTTTCTGTATGCAAATGTTTTCATTCATTTTATGCATTTAGTTGTTTTAAATAACTTTGTACATTTCACCACATATTTTTTCTAAATTTCAATAATTTCCATCATACTTCAGAGAGGACTAAGCTTACTTCTTTTTGATTATTATGTTTTTTTATCAGAGAAATGTGTGAATATTAAGCATTCATTCTACTTTTTCCTTCTTTTTTCTAACTCTGTATATGTTTAAATATACTTTTTTTTCTAGATGGCCCCACTAACAAGCAAAGAAAAGACTGCTTGCTACAGGCAGCGGAAAATGCTGTTCAATGTGTCTGCAGAATGCTGCTATGTTCAACTGTTAAATGAAAATAGTAATGAAAATGCAAACATTGTATGTTTGAGTGATTAATGAAATGAAAAGGAAAAAGGAAAATGCTGTTCAATGTTATGTCCAAGCGTTTAATGCATTAGTATTGATAGTATTTTAATATGATGGTTATGTGTCAAATGAAATAGTGAGGAAACTGTTAATGTTATGAAATGTGTCAAATGAAATGGATATGCTGATTCTTCATACACTTTCATTAAATATGCTGATTCTTCATAAAATTTCATTAAATGTGTTTTAAATATCAAAATCATTGAATAGTCTTAATTGCCTGCTGTTTTTCATCATGTGGGGCGACCAATTGTCATGTGGGGTAACCAACCATATTCAATTCTGCAGTAAATTCAAAAAATTACCTCTGTCCATTTTGGTTGAAATATAATTCACTGGTATAACATCAATAAGTGGATACTATATGTACGCATTTTAAATCAGTTTTATGGATTATATGAGTAAAAAAAATATGTAATTGCTTTATGAGGGTGACACTGCCATTATAGATATAAATGTATTTAACATCATTTGGAATAAATGAAAGGACTCATGAGTATATCTTTCTTAAACAGTTCAATTAATTAATGATACTTCTTAAAATATAACTTATGTAAAGGAAATCTATTAATTTTAAGATAAATTACGGTCGCCCCAAATGACTTTTTTAAGGTCATTGCCCTATTCATTTGAGTTTAAAAGCACTAAAATATCTTTGTTTGAAGTTTTCACACACATGCATGTGTAGACTACACTCCAAATGTTTAGAAAATAGACAAATATATTATTATTTCAAGTATTTTAAAAATGGGCCTCTCAAAGGCCTTATACGTCATTGACCCTTAAACTTACATTTTTTTTAAACTTTAACTAATTTTGAATCTAAAATTATTTACAAAAAGTGCTGTTGCTTTTGCTATTTTATTAATTAATTAATTAATTAATTTATTTATTTCAGTACATCTATTTGTCCTACAGTGAAAGATTTATATGTAATGTAATGTGTTTATTTTAGGGCTGTCAAATGATTAATCATGATTAATCGCATCCAAAATAAAAGTTTGTGTTTACATAATATATGTGGGTGCACTGTGTATAATTATTTTGTTTTAATTGTTTGTATTATTTTGATGCACTGTGTAAAAATATTATTTATATATAAAACATTTATATATAATATAATTTATATAAATCTATATACAGTATATACATGAAAATATTTCTTAAATATATACAAGCATGCGTGTGTGCATATATATATATATATATATATATATATATAATTATACACAGTGCACCCACATATATTATGTAAACACAAACTTTTATTTTGGATGTGATTAACCACGATTAATAGTTTTGTCAGCCCTAATCTACTTATTTATTTATTTATTTTATTTTTTTAAGTAGTATTTTTAATTTTCATTTCTTTTTATTTGGCCCCATATAAGAAAATATAGAGCAAGCTTATTATTATTATTTATTAAATATTTATTAAGTATTTATTTATTTGTTTATATATTTTTTGAGTAGTATTTTTTATTTTATTTATTTTTTATCTGGCCCCCAATAAGAAAATATAGAGTAAACTTATTATTATTATTCATTAAGTATTTATTTATTTATTTATTTATTTATTTGTTTATATATTTTTTGAGTAGTATTTTTAATTTTGTTTATTTTTTATCTGGCCCCCAATAAGAAAAAATAGAGTAAACTTATTATTATTTATTAAGTATTTATTTTTTTATTTGTTTATATATTTTTGAGTAATTATATATTTAATATAAGTAATTATATATTTAATTATTTAATTATTATTTAAATGAATGAACTCATTGATATGAAAATTAGTGTTTTTTAAAATTATTATTATTATTGTTATTATTAGTATAGTACTAATCATGTTTACATTTATTTTAATTTATTATTATCATTTATTTTATTTTTATTCTGCATTATGGAGAACCAAAGTAAACTTGACTTTATCATTAAATTATAAATATTGTTTGAGACAAAACCTGAAAATGTAGATCCTGACCTGATCATCAAAAGTTGGAAATATTTGATGAGAGTTTGTGATCAAAAACAAACATTGCGATTCGTTGTTGCCTTTATTCAATCGCCCATAATTACTCATCTCATGCAGTTAAGCCCTGATTCATGGTGAAGACATTAATATGATACTCAAGAAGTGTCTGAGCCTGCTTTGGCCTTTATCTGTCAGGAGTGGAGAGAAACGTTTTGAAGTTTGCGTGAACACGCATGTCTTAACCGTCCTTACTGAAGTAGGCCTATGTCTCCAGGGTCTCACCTCCACCAATTATATGACTCGCTCAGATCACATGGTGCTCTCAAATTCTTCTGGAAGACGGAAAGACTTGTTTTAGTCACGGATTGCATCTCATTAATAAGTGGAATCAGGACCCCAGGAAAAGAACTGTCCTAGTTGGATTTGTTGTCTCTTGTAATTTTACGTCTTGTTCGTTAGACACTTGATTTAGGATTTTTGCATTGGTGATCTGTTGCCAGGGCCTGCTAAAAAGTTTATCTTAAAACACTAGATATCTTTATTTTTATAGAAATTACAGAATGCTTATATGGAAATATACGTCTGAGAGCATTGCTTGATGATATTTGGAAAGTCTCCCAGAGTCTCAGTTAATGTTTTGTCTCTGTTTTTTAGAGAAGTCCTGTTTGTTTTTAGAGTAATCCCATTTCCCATTCCCCAGCTTTAGAGCTACTGTGGAAACACAGCTCTCGGGTATCTCTTCAGGCTCTCTTTCTTTTGCTCTGATTTTCTTTCTTCCTGACGTTGTGGATGTAACCTTGCATGCCCCCCTGCAGAAATAAGAGGGTGCACGAGAGAGACAGATAAAGAGAGAGAAAAGCAGAATGGAAGTATAAAAAGAAACCAGACGGCTTTCGGGAACGCTGTCAGGTTTGGCTCCTCTGCCTTCTACTTGACTCTCCTCCTAGCCATCTCTTTTCCTTTTCCTTCTCTCGCTAAACAACTCATTATATACTCAAATACCAATGCATTTCTTTATTCTTAATGCATTGTGAGTATCCAGTATGACATGCAGGCACTTTTTTCCAAGGAGGCAAGAAAAGGAAGTTACTCCTCAATAGGAAAATAACCAACAGTACAAAATGAAAACAAATAATTGTGAAATATGAGATTAAACTCAATGACACAAGTAAATCAAGTTTGACATCAGTAATTGATTGTCAACAGTAATGCCACCTCTACAATTCATCGACTCAGATATCATCACTTTCTGTCATGTCAGAATCAAAAGTATATGATGATCTGTAAATATATATTTGTTGCCATGTCAATGTTACCATGTTTATTATCATACACTTTATGAGATTTTGATGTGATATTTCTACTTTATAGATTAGTATAAATGTAATGGATTTTAGTCCAATGTAAATATATACACTACTGTTCCAAAGTTTGGGGTCAGTATGTTTTTTTTATTAAAATAAATAATTATTTTATTCAGCAAGGATGAATTAAAATTAAATTAAAACAGCATTAAACTGGTCAAAGGTGATTTCTATCAAAAGATTTCTATTTCAAATAAATACTGTTCTTTTTAACTTTCTATTTAGCCTATCAGAAAAAAAATGTAAAACAATTTTGACAAAAAAATTAAGCAACTTTTTTCAACATTGATACTAATAAGAAATGCTTCTTGAGCAGCAAATGAGCATATTAGAATGATTCCTGAAGGGTCATGTGACACTGAAGACTGGAGTAATGATGAATAATTTACATTTTAAATTATATTAAAATAGAAAACAGTTGTTTTAAATTGTTAAAATATTTCATAATGTTAGCGTTTTACTGTATGTTTGTGGAAATATATGAGGCTGTGCTGAGCGCTAACTTCTTTCAAAAACTTTTGAACGCATACATCTTTGTGGACTAAAAAAAGATCTAAACACAGGGAGGTTGTTTTGCCTCCTCATGTCAGAATACCACAAACCACTGATGGGTGCTAGAGTATTCTCAGTTATGATGAAACTGGGATAAATGTGTGTGTTCACACAAAAGAGGAATATTGCCAATGTCTGCGTTCTCTTGGTTTCTGTTGCACTTTTTCGTTTTGTTTTTGTTAATTACCATCTATCTGCAGTCAGAGATATGAAGAGTTCCAAAACCAAAGCAAACACAGAAGCTACACACACACACAGACTGTATCCTGAAACTACAGATTTCCCTCAAACAATTACTTTTCACCTGTAATTAAATCAGTGTTTTACAATCGAGGCGAGTTGAAGCACATAAAAACTTTCTGTGGGATTGTTGGAGCTGGATTTGTGCTCTGCTTGTGTTGGCTGTGAACCACTTGTTTTTATTGAACATTGGAGTGGGTGAAAGAGAATCAAAAGGGGTTTGCTTATCCTACTGCAGTAATAATATACTATGAAAATAGCTGTGAGACAAAAACACTTTTGGTCACATGACGTTCACATTGGGAGTTTGATGGAAATCAGATCAGTCATTTGACTTAATGGTGTGTAAAATCATTAAAAGCCTTTGTGAATGTCTAGGCTTGGCATCAAAGCATTAATGATCTTTCCATATTTACAATTATAGGATTATCAGATGTTTCTTCTACAATATGTCTGGCTAATAACACTTCTTTTCTCTCTCTTTCTGCTATACAGATGAATCGGACACTTTTGCGTTTTTCCATGAGGGAGCGCTGGGCTGCTTGGGGGTACGAGATCACGCGCTGTACCTCTCCTCTTCCTGCAAGGGTGACGCCCAGCTTTGGAAGTGGGTAACCAGGGGGCGGCTCTTCAACATTGGCTCCTCCCTCTGCTTGGGCGTCACCGTGGGCAACCTGAGCACTTTTGGCAACAAGTCACGACTGGGCGTGTTTCGGTGCGACTACGAGCCTCCGCGAGTGCGCTGGACCTGGAGCTGCAGCAAGTTCTTGGAGATACTTGAAACTTACTTACCCTCCCCTAAATTACTCCTCAACAGCGGCAATGTCTCGGACTCAGCCATCCCGCCTGCAAGACCCCCCTCCCAAAAGGTTCTGTGGCGAGTCTATGATGACAATCAAGACCTTTGCGCCAAGTCGTACCGAGGTCAGCACATTAATTGTTGTTGTTTATTTTCACTCTTTCTCACAGTTAAATGATATCCTAACCAGTCATTTTCCTGTCCACACTGAAGCAAATCACAGCCAATCAGAACATATTTGATGTTTAATATAAAATACCATTCAAAAGTTGGGGTTGGAAAGGATTTTCAAAAAAAAAATCTGAATTTATTTATAAAAAATACAGTAAAAACAGGAAAATTGTGAAATATTTTCAGAATTTGGAATAATTTTGTTTTTATTTGAATATATTTTAAATTGTAATTTATATTCCTATTATATTATATTCCTTTCCTGATTCCTGATTTTTCAGCATCAGTACATCCAGTCTTCAGTGTCACATGATCCTTCAAAAATCATTCTAATATGATGATTTGATGCTCAAGAAACATTTCCTATTATTAGCAATGTTGGAAACAGTTTTTGCTGCTTAATATTTTTGTGGAATCTGTGATAAAAAAATGGATTCTTTGATGCATAAACAGGTAAAAACTAGGACTGTCAAACAATTAATCGCGATTAATCACATCCAAAATAAAAGTTTGTGTTTACATAATATATGTCGGTGCACTGTGTTTAATTATACACACACACACACACACACACACATGCTTGTATATATTTAAGAAATATTTTCATGTATATAGATTTATATATAATTTATATTATATATAAATATAAATATTTTATATATAAATAATATTTGTTTTCTTAAATATACATGCATGTGTGTGTATTTATATATACAAAATAGTGCACCCACATATATTATGTACACATAAACGTTTATTTTGGATCTGATTAATCGCGATTAATCCTTTGACAGCCCCAGTAAAAACAAAACCAGCATTTATTTGAAATATAAATAATTTTTATTAATGTCTTTACTCTCACTTTTCATCAATTTCATGTGACCTTAATGAACTAAAGTATTAATTTCTTTCAAAAACATAAAAAGTCTAACTCGCCCTAAACTTTTGGACAGTAGTGTGAGATTTTGAAACACCTTAAAGGTGCAGCTTGGACACATCTTCAGTGAAGGACACAGGGTCACAGGGTGTTTTGGGTCTTTGGTCTTCAGACACCTCCACTTGGGCGATCCAACCGGTATAGCCATGTGGATCGTGATTTCGGACCAATGAGATTGCATTATGAGCCGGGCAACCAAACATGACAAATAAACCAAGCAATCAACAAAATGTCCTGCCTGTTGTTGGAGATGGTTTGGCCCAAAATTCAATTTACATTACTTTTATTGCTTGTCGCTGTCACACATGGTTTGGACATTGTGTTTTAGAAAATATATATTAAAGGTCATGGAACTAATAAATAATTAGATGGTGATTTAAAAAAAGAAACAAAAGGGTAAGGTAGTCTGGACTGAGGAAAGGGCGTCTTTTGGACCTCAGTGATAGTTAAAGTTGGATTTTCTCCATGAGTGTTGACTTTCTGCAAAGGGCAACTCCAAATTTGGATCAGAAGCTCACCAAAAAAAGAAGCCAATTAAAAAGTCTGCCGTGTGTTTGTATACAGGCCCAGTCAGTCTCATAGTGACTCATTTACATCTCAAATCACCGTCATTCATTACCCACCTGTATAGGTTCATACATGTATTTTTAGGTCATATCATTACTGATAGGTATTGTGGTTTTATAGGCTAAAGAGCCATTACATTTGTACAATTTCAGGACATTTGGTTATGTTAATGGTTCTTGAGCGTCTGCTTTCTTCTGCCCATGTCGATGGAGCTTAATTGTTAATTTTTATTTTTGTTTGGTGTATGCATTTATTGGTGGTTTAAAAAAAATAGCAGAATTAAATTGTTTTGAACCCAGAATCATTAATTGGAATGATAACTTGACGTAAACTGCAACTGTTAAATTCCTTCAGAAGCAGACACTTCACACACAGCACAGATTCCTTCTCTCTCCTCTCACCTCAGCGTTTCTTGGTCTCAGTACTGTGGCGGGTCGTTCTTGACAGAAAGTTGCTGCAGACATATGCCAACAGAGAGCTGTTTTGTGCTTAAATGTATGTGTGTGTGTGTGTTTGCGTATACAAGAATGAAATTGTGTATGTTCTGAAAGTTCCACTGAGAGTAAAGTTTTTGGAAGTGAGCATCTGTTTTTGTTGAGTGTCCTACTTTTCCACATCTCTGAACTGCAGCAGCGGTAGAACTGTAACACAGCTACACTCTCTCTCTCCAGTCTAATATATGTTCTCTGTTTTTTCTTTGAAGTTATCTGCATTTTGTCTTAGTAACTAATCTCTCACTTCCTTCACATCTCCCCCCGCCTCTCTCTTTCTCTCTTTTCTCTCTTTTTTCGACAGAGAGCTTATCTGTACAGTCAGACAGAATGCCTAGGGGTTTCTATAGTAACAGCTACATTCCAACAGAGGGGCAACTGAGAGGAAGAAAGTGTGAAAATGCAAAGAGGGAAGGAGAGAGGCGGGTTAAGAGTTCAGGAAGAGAGTCAGAAGTTTCACATAGTCATGAACTGACTATTAAGTATCAAATATTTCTCTGGATCTGTGTGTCTGTCTGTCTGTGTATCTGTCTGTCTGTCTGTCTGTCTGTCTGTCTGTCTGTGTGTATCCATCTATCTATCTATCTATCTATCTATCTATCTATCTATCTATCTATCTATCTATCTATCTATCTATCTATCTATCTATCTATCTATCTATCTATCTATCTATCTATCTATCTATCTATCTATCTGTCTGTCTGTCTGTCTGTCTGTCTGTCTGTCTGTCTGTCTGTCTGTCTGTCTGTATCTGTCTGTATCTGTCTGTCTGTCTGTCTGTGTGTATCCATCTATCTATCTATCTATCTATCTATCTATCTATCTATCTATCTATCTATCTATCTATCTATCTATCTATCTATCTATCTATCTATCTATCTATCTATCTATCTATCTATCTATCTATCTATCTGTCTGTCTGTCTGTCTGTCTGTCTGTCTGTCTGTCTGTCTGTCTGTCTGTCTGTCTGTCTGTCTGTCTGTCTGTCTGTCTGTCTGTCTGTCTGTCTGTCTGTCTGTCTGTCTGTCTGTCTGTCTGTCTAAAAGTGGGTATAACAATGCCAGTTTTTAGTGGTATTGGAACCTATTTTGACAGTTATGTCTGGCTGCTGGCAAATAAAGTTAACATAGCAGCAAGTTACCTCTGGGATAACTTCTATATGGTGGAATGGATTAATGATGCTAAAACCTGCATAAAATTACAGTTTTTCCTCTGTCTCTTTGGTGCATTTCTCACATCACTATTTACATTTGCACAACAGTTAATGCAGTTCTCAAAACAATTAGTACAAACTGCAAAGTTGACAACCTGCAAAAGCGTGTCTCTTGCTCAAAATGGATAGCTCATTCCTCAAAAGCAAGTTTTCATGTCAATGAAAGTGTCAGTGACATGAAAAGTCCTGACACCGTTGTTTATGAACAAGATACTCAAATGACTTTGTCATGTTTTCATTATGACAGTTTACTCTGTAAATGTTTTCCAATGCGAAAATTCCCGAAAATGCTCAAGACAGCACTATATACTATTTGCACAGGCATTTTAAAACTACTGTAAAGTTACACATTACTGTATTTAGTGAGGTAACTGAGTACAAGACACTGAATATGTATGTTTTCACATGTATGTTTCACATGCATATGCTCTTTGCAATTCTAATTTGTTCACAGCATTGTGCAAAAGAAAAAAATACACCCTTATTTACAACAAACATAAACTCCCTTTGGCTAGAGCTGTGCACAACTGTAAGCAATAGTGCAATACATATTGGAACTGAACATACAACATAGTACTGTAAATCATTTATGCACATCCCTTCTCATCAGTGAAAGCTGCGGTTCGCCTGATAAAATAATTAAAATAATTGTAAACATTGCATGACAGATTTTGACAACTAGTTCAGCATTTGTGTATGTGATGACTCAAGCAATGAAATGAGGACTATTAGTTTTATATGGAATGACTATTAAGCATTCACAAGTATAGTTAATTTTGACTGACATGACATAAGCAAATGTTATAAAACAGCAGAGAGTTTTATGAAAGCAATTGATGCATGTCCAAAAGCATTTACAATTTGTTGGAAGGAATGAGAAACTGCTACTATGATGTGCACAAATGACTAAATGTTGTGGAGGTTGTGCAAATGTAAATAGTGATGTGAGAAATGCACCAAAGCGACTGAGAAAAACTGTAATAACCGGCAATAAAATATAGTACGGCGGTTATGTTCTTGGTGATAAATCCTTCTCCTCTTATGCATTTACATTTATTCATTATACGTTTGTATATTCAAGCTTTATAATTATATCTGTCTTCCCCTGGGGAATCATGAGTGCTCTCTGGAGTAATGGTTCCTGTGTTTCTCTGTCTCTTCTTCACCATAGAAATCTACACCATCCAAGGAAACTCTCACGGCAGCCCATGCTACTTTCCCTTCCTGTATGATAGCCAGTGGTTCCACAGCTGCACCAGTGTGGGCAGGGAAGATGGTTTTCACTGGTGTGCCACGACCCATGATTACGGAAAGGACCAACGCTGGGGCTTCTGCCCAGTAAAGAGTGAGTGAATTCAGCTGAACATTCACGTCATTGACAGACCCGACCTGTTAAATTCAGGACATTCTTCCACTGTTTTAGTCTGGCAGCGGGAATGCGAGACTACTGTACACATTCCTGCTCACTAAAATGCATCCCTCTCTCTTTCCAAAGGTGCCGACTGTGAGACATTTTGGGACATAAACCCTTTGATGGATAACTGTTACCAGTTTAACTTTCAGGCCACGCTGTCTTGGAGTGAAGCACGAACCAGCTGCCAACAGCAGGGAGCAGACCTGCTCAGCATCACTAAAGTTGAGGAACAAATCTATATCAATGGTAAGCGACAGAGGCAAATAATCGGGATTACATTCATTACATTAGTGAAATGATTTGGTTTGGAAAGAGATTAAAATGAAACGATTCTGATGAATGCACAAAAACATGAGTAAAATTGCTTCTCTCACATTTGTTTTAAACTGTGGAATGTGTTTATAAAGTGTGTGTGTAACGTAGGTTTGATAACTGGGTACAGCGCCACCCTGTGGATGGGACTGAATGACTTGGATCTCAATGGTGGCTGGCAGTGGGCTGACTCCGCCCCTCTTAAATACCTAAACTGGGAAACAGGTGAGACCACACCCACCCCGACACTGAATTAGTAACTTGCTGTTAAAAATGGTAGCAACTATTCATTTATTACATGGCTCTGTTTAATATGTGATTCTGGACAATTGAAGCATTCTGCAGTCAAATATTTTTGTATAATGACAGCTACACTGTTTAAGTTCAGCTACATCTAGTTCTTGTGGTAGTTTCAAACTACCACAAAACTAAATCAATGTTAAAAAAAAAAAAAATTATTTGAGAATTTGAGAACAAAGTCAAATTTGCATCATTTTTTCCCCTTAGTTGGTCAGAAACAGAACAAAAGTGGATTTTACTTACTTTTTCAGATGTCATTTTACGGTGAAAATTATTATTCATCCACGCTGTGCCGTGCCGAGGTACAACTCACGTAAAGTTGATAATTCCACGAATAACTGCAATTTCAGATTTCGAACAGAGATGGCGACAAATACAGCGGACTGCAGCTTTAAGTAGACACGTATAAAGTAGAATAATGTACAGTAGCAGGTCATTATTAGATCTCTGATAATGACCATGCAATACGCTGATCTCACGCAGCCCCCATTTTGAAATAGAAAGCGAGGCTCCGGTGGGAAGAATCCCGAAAGTACAGATAGACAACAATGCCTTGGAATACCAACCTGAAGATGCTGCCGCGATTCACACTTTTGGATGTTAATATCCAATATGGGATATGTATATAGTTCGTTCCTGCTTCTTTTTTTACGTTCTGAATTATATATAAAAAATATTTTATTTATAAATGAATTTCACTGTATGTAGTCTAAAGTATGAAAGAAATGTATGTTAATTTTTAGTATAACTAATTTCTGCATTAATACCACAATACACCATCAAATTCGCGACTCTCCTATGATTAAAATCGACACTTCCGGTTTTCTTCCCACCGGAGTCATTTCAAAATGGCGGCTGCGTGAAATCAGCGTACAAACCAATAATAACCAGCTGACTATATATTTTTCTTACATGTGAAACTATATTTTACTTTAAGACTTTTTTTCTGCATTTTTCTGCTCCCTTTAGAGTTCTTAGTTGTTTTTGTTATTTGGAACCGAGGATATGTAGGAGCTCATTTGCATTACTATTAGGGATTATGTGTTATTATCACATGTGTGTTTGTGTTGTAGAAATGCCAAGCTATGTCGAGGAGGAAAACTGTGGCGTGATCAGCACCGATGCTCAGGGTCGCTGGCACAACCGGGACTGTTCAGTAGCTCTGCCTTACATTTGCAAGAAACGACCGAATGCCACACTCGACCCCTTCACCACAGGTATGTGCGCAGCGTGTCTGAATTCACATTTGTGGCTTGTGGTTCACATATAAATGCACAGAGCAATGTGACCACTGCTTACACTTATACTTTAAATGATTAAATATGATTTGATTTATTTCATAGGTAAACCTTGTCTTGCCCAGCCATGCAATTTAAGTATCTTGACCCAAAATTGCATGCTTTTTTAAATGTTTTTTTTTTTTAACGTTTGGATTAAGCTGATCTACCTGAAAGTCTGTTTTGTTCTCGAAGATTTCACCTGTGTCTGTGTGTGAAACAGACTCCTGGGCTGATGACGGGCGGTACCAGTGTGATGTAGGCTGGCAGAACTTCCAGGCGGGCTGCTATAGGCTAAACTCGGACAACCTGGATTGGAGTTCCGCCCACAAAATGTGTCAGAAGATGGATGCTAACCTTGTTAGCATTCACACCCTCCCAGCACTCGAATTTATCACTAAGCATATGAAGAAAGGTATAGACATGTTAATGCCTATTTATAAATATACAGAGATTGCATTTTCTGTCTTTTCAGTAAAAACAAATAATTGCCTTTTCTTTTTGTTGAGCATAAACCTCACTAAATTTGGTTCATTTTAAGATAATACATTTAAAATAAAATATAATAATAATTATAATAAAAAAGTAAAGAAGTAAACTTAATATTTTATAGAATTTGGCACAATCTCCATGATGTTTCAGACTCTCTCTCTGCCTGTCTCTTAGACATAGAGGAGTTGTGGATTGGTCTACATGATACAGCTATGCAGATGAACTTTGAATGGACGGATCGCACTCCAGTGATCTTTACTTATTGGCATCCGTTTGAACCCAACAATTTCCGAAGCGTTAACGAGGATTGTGTCACCATATGGGGTCCTGTGAGTATATATTACTATTTTGTGTGTATTTACACACTGTATCATTCAAAACTTTTAGATCAGTACGATTTTTTTTTACATAAAAGGAGTCTCTTCAGCTCTCCAATGCTGCATTTATTTGATCCACTGTTTTCTTTTTGAATATATTTAAAAATGTAATTTATTCCAATAATTTTCATCATCATAACTTCAGAAATTATCCTTCTCAAGAAACATTTCTTATTATTATCAATGTTGAAAACAGTTCTTTTTTTCTGGATACTTTTCTTGGATATAAAGTTCCAAAGAACAGCATTTATCTGAAATAGAAAGCTTTTGTAACATTATACACTAGCGTTCAAAAGTTTGGGGTGAGTAAGATTTTTTATTTTGGAAAGAATATAAATAAATTAATACTTTTATTCAGCAAGGATGTATGCATTTGATCAACAGTGACAGTAAAGACTATATTATAAAGAATATAGTCTTAAGTTATAAGAATATTATAAAAGTTATAAGAATATTATAAAAGACTTCTATGTCAGATAAATGTTGTTCTTTTTAACTTTCTATTCATCAAAGAATCCTTAAAAAAATATACAACTGTTTTACACATTGATAATAATAACAAATGTTCTCTGGGCAGCATATCCGAATTATTTCAGTCTAGAGAATTCTTTCAAAAGCATAACAAAAAACTTTTGATTACATGTACAACAACTTTTGAATATTTGGTCATGTAGAATGAGCTTGGTTGTAATTTAAAAATGTTATAAAAATAAAAACCAAAATATAATTTTTGGATGAAATACACTCTTGGTTCTTGGCAGGTGTGTTTTGGGATTCAATTAAAGGTTTCAGTTAAAGATACAGTGTGTTAATGCAATGTTTTTTCAAACCTTATCCTTTTTAGAAGTCTCTGACTGATGCTAATGGATATGAATCTGTTTTTCTCTAAACTCATGATTAAGACTGCGATCCTAAAAGGCTAAATTTACAGCAGCTTCATAGCGATAACCCCTCATTATACAGTATGTGTGTGTTTGTAGGAGGGCCGCTGGAACGATAGCCCATGTAATTACTCGCTGCCCTCGATCTGCAAGAAACCGGCTCAGAAGGCTGACGACCGGATAGAGGACCACGGCTGCAAACGGGTAAATCACTCTGTTGCCTTAGTCCTTCCGTCTCCCATTCGTCTTTGTCATTCTTCCCTTTTCATTTGTTTTAACCCTGTAATTATCCGCTCTTGTTTTGTTCTCTGCAGCTCCTGCAGACTTCTGTTTGTTTCTTCTGTTTAGCTGGATCCCCTCCCCTAACATACTTTCTGTCGCCCCCTTTCTCTCTGCATAAAGCCTCTATTCACAGTCGCTGCTGTGTCATGCTGTTAAAACTCCAGATGTGGTCAGTAGACCCAGACCTGCCACAAGTATACAATAAACAGAGAAGTCTGACTCACACACGCTAGTCTTCATAACTCATAACTGTTTTCAAAAAAGTTTGAGGTCATGGACCAAGTTGCACTCACAGACACAAAATATGCATACATCGGCGAAATTTCATTCTCATTGCCTCTGTCTGTCACCCCTCCACCCATTTCTTTCAGGTCTCTCTACATGAAACCCCTTTGTTTTGAATGTGTGCATTATTGCAGTTATCTTGCTGTGACCCTGTTAAATAAGAACTTTGACCCTGGATGCCATCAGCTTGGTCAGAGTTCAGAGGTTACTAGACTGTTTGGCTAAGTTACTTCTTTTCTTGTACATGCAAAACCAGGGCATTGCTCTTTGGTTGTAAAAGTGTTTAGATTGGTTTTTAGTTTGATGCTTGCTTTGCAGGTCTGGTTGGTTGGTTGCACTGTGATGATCTGCTCTAGAGATTAGACTCAGGCCCTCCTCTAATGTGGGTCTGTGGGATCTTAGAAATAAAAACACACATTTCTTCAGTAAGCCTCACAATTTGCGATATCATTCATATCCGTAGCACAAATGGATGGTTGTTTGTTCCGGTTTAATATTTAGGGTTGGGGGTTGTTCTAATCTCATTAGAGCATTAGTAAAAGTGATGTGCGCCTCATCGTTTTCATATAATTACAGTGTTTTCCAGTATTTTTTAAATTTTCCTTTAATTTTTCTACTTCACAATTAACTTTAGGGACTCCAGTCCCATTAAAAACTTCGTTTTGTTGATCATTTCAGCAATTTTTGACTTACATTGATCGAATGATCATTCATTAGAATCTATCCGTCAGCAATTCCATTAGCACAAAATTTGCCTACTGAATATTGATTGGTTTATTATGATTGATTTAGTTATTTACACTGCCATTCAAAGATTTTACGTTTATTCAGGAGGTATGCATTAAATGTCTCAATAGTTACAGTAAAGACATTTACAGTATAATTTTAAGAAATATTTATCTCAAATAAATGCTATTCTTTCAAACTGTCTATTCATCTAAGAATTCTGAAAATAATTGGTAACGCTTCCTTTTACAGTCCAGTTACCCATGTAAATACTATGTACTTATTTTAGTAACTACAATTACCGGGTAATAACTAGTACTAACCCTGAACCTACCCCTAAACCTACCCCTGTTCCATGTACTTACCTTATATTAGCCAGTACTTTCTAGGTAAGCACACTGTAAGTACCCTGTAAGTACTGTACTGTAAAAGGAAGCGTTACCAAATAATTTTCAGGATTTCTACAAAAAATATTAAATAGCACAACTATTTTTAACATTGATAATGATAACAAATTTTTCTTAAGCAGCAAATCAGCGTATTAGACTGATTTCTGAAGGATCGTGTGACACTGAAGATTGGAGCATTAGCATTAAGACTTGGACTTCTTGACTTCTTTCAAATATTTTTTTTAAATATCCTACTGACCCCAAACTTTTGAAATCATAATGTATCTACATTGCATATTACTGTTAATCTCTTTTCCACATTCTTCCTGTATTGAGCTTTACAAATTGCAATTAATTTATAAGGCATTAAAACTATTCTTTTGCTGCTCAGCAAGCACTTTCTGTAGATGAAAATCTAGTTAGTGAAAGTAATGTTTATTAAAGTCATTGTGAGTTTGTCATTATCAAACAATGAGAGAACACATCTGTCTTTCAGTTATGCCTTAAACAGACAGCCGGCAGACAGGTCAAGTTCCGCCTCTTGCCAAGTGCATTTCCTTAAAATGTGGGTGTCAGTGTGTGTACAAGTTTGGCTATACTGTACTTGTGAAGCCCAAATGTCCTCACTTAGTGAAATATAATGACAACTGATGAATGAAGACATTTTACTGGTCCTCACTAGTTAAAAAGGCTTATAAATCAGCCAAAACATGTTTCTATTTAAATCTAGTATTTTGCGCATGTTTCTATAATTGGGAAAGGTTAGGGGTAGGGGTCGAGTTAGGCAAAATAAATATCATTAACCTGATATAAAAACAGTTGAAGTCTGCATGCAGTGTCCTCACAAATAGTGAAACAAACGTGTGTTTGCATTTTTTGGAAGGAGGATGGGGGGCTTTATTAATTTTGCCATAGGTCAAATTCATCTGCGAACAGAACCAGTTTAAACCAGCATGGTCTAATTCCTTGCTAATCCAGCCTGGTTTATGCTAGTTGTTCTGGATGGGGAAGCATTTAATTAGACAAATGAAATGCAAACAATTGAAATATTTTTTAAACAAATTGAGCGTCAGTTCAGTCAGTGCTGCTGTCCTCTGACTCTTTGCTATTATATGGTGCTCATTAAAGGTCAGAGGACTCCCTGAACAGAGCCATACTGCCAAATTTAAATTATCAACTTGAATTGCAGTTTACTCAATACAATTTCCTTATCATTTATTGTGTGTTCTTGACTTAATGGACCTTAAAGAAATGGTTTTCTTGGTGTATCGATACATAAAGCATCCAAAAAATTTCTAGGTAAAAATAAAATAAAATGCTGAACTGTTTGGGAGCATCTATCAGTGCAATATTTTTCAAGCAAGAATAATATAATGCATTATAACCCAGCAAACTCTTTTCCTCTGGTGAATCTCCTCAGGGCTGGAGATGGCACAGTCCTTCCTGTTTCAAGGTTGGAGAAGAATCTCTAACCTTTAATGATGCAAAAGGAATGTGCGCTAGCAACAATGCTACGCTCGCCATTATTAATAACAGGTACTGGACACAAGCCTAGCAACATGGACTGGATTTGTATTCAGCTTGTGTGCTTTTTCCTGAAATCACTAAATTATAAGTTATGAGGTGCTTGTGTGCCTTTTTCCAGGTTTGAGCAGGCCTTTGTGAGCAGCCTGGTGTTTGGACGGTCTGTTGATCAGTTTTGGCTCGGCCTGTATAATGAGAATAGCACCGGCCCTTTCCACTGGATAACGGGAGAAGAGCTCACATACACCAACTGGAACAGAGACGAACCAGGTACAGAAACACACACGACTGTATTCATGAGATGAGCATGTGTGCACCTGAATGACTTGTGTCTGTATATCATTCCTTTTATCGTTTGGTACGAAACCATAAAAATGCTAATCATGAACCTGCTTGATGTGCAGTACGGATGAAGGGAGGCTGCGTGGTGATGGTGGCAGGTCAGGCCATGGGTCTGTGGGAGGTGAAGGACTGTGCCAGCGTCCGCTCCAAATACATTTGCAAACAGAATCAGGACAGTTCTCTCATCCCCAGCCCGCCTGCTCCTCAGCCTACGCCCTCCCTGACAGGGTCATGCCCATCAGAATGGAAAAGCACCAATACTTTGCACCACTGCTACAAGGTTTGTCTGTCACAGCTGTGCACCTCTTTGGAACTGAAAACGCCTTGTAAATTCCAATTTGAATTTAATTTGTATTTGGTTGCAGAACTATATGTAAATCTATATCTAGGTCTATACAGTTCACTCACATAAAGCTATATATATATATTATATAGCAAATCAAACTGATGTTTTTAAATTGCAAAAATCATTTCTATTATCACCCAGCTCTTTATAAATAAGTTTTATCTTCGCATAGGGCAATATATATACTAGTAAATCTCAACTGCTTGATTGCTTGTGTCTTTGCAAAATGTAAACTAATGTAACGGCCCAGCACTAGTCTGCTAAATGCAACTACCAGGCATGAAGAATTTAGATATTATTAAAATTAACATCATGATTTTCTGTAAAGCTGCTTTAAAACAAAGTCTATTGTGAAAAGTAATAAACAAATTAATTTATGTTAGCGTCAGGGTTTTTTTTTTTTGTATGAATCTTTCCAGATAGATTATATTATATTAACAATTTAAACATTTATTTTCCCAGATTGCTCTCTAATTTAACCTAAAGTCTTTACAATGCAGTCAAATCATGGATATTTCATGGTGCTGAAATTAAATTAACTTTTTGATGACTTGTTTAGAAATAAGTAAACCTATCATGAAATAAATTGTCACAAATAATGACCACAAATTTATCACAAAATTAATAATCACAAATCTTTTGAGTTGAAGTATCCAGTAAATTCTTCTCCCTATCATTCCGATTCAGATTCCAGATCAACCTCCTGTTAGTGTTGCTGTTCAGATCTAAAACTGTGCATATTCTTAAAAACTGAATTTTGTCCAGCCCTGGTGTCAGTGATCGCTGTGCTTTTGTAGGTCTTTCATGCAAGTGCACTGGAGAAGAGATTGACTTGGATTCAAGCTCACAAATTCTGCCAGAAACATGGAGCTCAGCTCGCCAGCTTCAGCACACCGGAGGAAGAGGCCTTTGTCTTCCAGATCCTCCATGAGGCCTTCGGGTAGGTGTGTGTGTGATGAAGGGTACAGGTTTATGTTTGTAACATATGAGGGTGTGAGAATTCATGTTTTTGTAAAGTTTTCTTTATTCACCAGTTTTTACACTCAAATACTCAAGAAATAGAATGTCTTTATGTTTTTTAAGTGTAAGATTAGTTATTATCTGAAACAATAGTTAACTATACTAGGCTTCCGCCGACGGGCAAGATGTGCCAGTTGCAGGCGGGGAGGAGTTGAAAACGGACAGTCAGACACTTTCTGCTTCCTGTAATCCTGTAGTGATGGTTACGAGGGGTTTGTGTACTTTATCACTGATGAAGAGCATTAGATGCAATATTTGTCAAATACAGCAAAGTTTCAGACATTTTCATGAAGCAACAGAAACATTTTTCATTCAATACTTTATGTACTGCAAAATGTACAAGAATAAAGTTCAACATAAGCCTATTGTATTTAAATACCAATAAAGTGGTTATATTTTTATAGACATTAATAATATAAATGTATATATTATATATTTAAAATTTATTTATGTTGATAAATATGAAACAATATAACATTAAGATTACATGAGAAGAGTTTTTACTGTTTTAAAAACACAAATTTGTGACCATCAGCTGAGCTGAATGCGAATCAGGCCAGTCTTGAAACAGTTGAGTCGTCATCAGAGCCTGTGCAGCTGATTTGGGAAGGCTGGTCTCATCTTTAACTAAATTTATAATCAGATTTCATTGCGATTGGTCTGCGCAGCGCCTCATTTAGTCGGACTTACATTTTATGAGTAGAATGCATCATGTGAAAACTGCCGGTTAAAGGTATAGTAGTGTCTAATGGTTCTGCTTTCTGATTGGCTGCGTGGACAGGGAGGCAGAGGATCATGAGCAGCACTGGATATGGATTGGGATTTCACGCCGGAATAGTGACAGTTGGACATGGAGTGACGGATCAGCTGTGAGTTTCTGAAAATACTGTGAATTTTTCATTGTATTTCACAGTGTGTATACTGAATATTTTAATTATATGAATTTTTTATTTTAATACTAAGCCTGGATAATAAATGATATCCAGTATGAATTAAGAATGTTGAATTTTGTGCTTGTTTTGTCTAATTTTAAATATTTATGAGAGCCCTTTGGAAGTTTGCTGAGGCCCTCTAGTGGGCCCCGATCCACTGTTTGAGAGTCTCTGCCATAGAGCAAAAGTAGATTCTTAGGGTTAGTTCACCCAAAAATAAAAATTCTGTTATTAATTAACCAAAACCATAACACCTAAATTTATCTTCAGAACACAAATCGGAAGGGTCGAACCTTCGGAAAGGTCGAAGCTTCAAAATACAATATGTGGTGTACCACAAGGTTCAATTCTTGGACCAAAATTATTTATATTGTACATAAATGATATTGTCAAAACTTCTGATTTGTTGAAATTTTTTATTTTTGCAGATGATACAAATATATTTTGTGAAGGAGAGAATCTTCAACATTTGTTGGAGACTGTCTCTAAAGAGCTGGCTAAGCTTAAACTGTGGTTTGATCTAAACAAATTATCTCTCAATATAAAGAAAACTAAATTTATGATCTTTGGGAAACGTAGAATTCCCGAAGATTTAACTATTGAAGTACTGTGTGATAATTCCAGATTAGAAAGAGTCTATGAAAACTCGTTTTTAGGAGTAATAATTGATCATAAACTATGCTGGAAACCTCACGTCAACTATATTAGTTCTAAATTGGCAAGGATAAATGGTATACTTTGTAAAGTGAGACATATATTGAATCGGGATACAATGTATATTTTATACTGCACGCTTTTTCTTCCTTATTTGCACTATTGTACAGAAGTGTGGGGCAACACTTATAAAACTACCCTTAAGACAATATGCACAATGCAGAAAAAGGCAATTAGAATAATCTGTAATGTTGGTTATTATGAACATACAAATGATTTATTTTTAACTTTGCAAACATTAAAATTTGAAGACATAGTGGATCTTAAGACTACACAAATTATCTACAAAGCTAAAAACAAAGTACTTCCTAATAATATTCAAAAATGGTTTAAGGAAAGAGATAGTAGATATAATTTAAGAAGGAGAGGAAATCTCTCCCAATCAATTGCACGTACCACACTCAAAAGCATGTGCATATCTGTCAATGGGGTAAGGCTGTGGAATAATTTACCTGTAATAATTAAAGAAAGCAATCATATTGTGCAATTTAAAAGAAGGTTTAAAATGTTTATATTAGAAAAGTATGATTTAAGGTAGACTGGGGCATATGTTTCATTTCCTCTTCAAGAGGATGATTTGAATTATTATACAGTCTGTTTCTTGCCATTCCTTTAATATTCATTGTCAGTATTACATTTTGTGTTTTTTGTTTATTTATTTATTTATTTTTTGTTTTTCACATTATAATTGTATAGTGTGACTTATATTTAGATAAAATGTACTGCAAATGATTAAGTTTTTTTTTTGTTTTTTGTTTTTGTTGTTGTTTCTCAAAAAGGATAAATTCTGATATTTTGTAAAGAGAAAACAGTAGCCGTTTCAAATCCAGATTTGTAAATGGGGAAGGTAAACATAAGTTAGCTTCTTCCTTCTCCTTTTTTTTCTATATTCTTTTTCTTCTCTTTTGAACATGCTGAGATTTTGTTTTTATTATTTTTTGTTGGATATGCTCTGTTATCAATGACCATGTTCTGAAGAGGAAAAGGAAATGAAAAGAAATAAAATTATTCATTCATTCATTCATTCAAATAAAGATGTTTTTGATGAAATCTGAGAACTTTCTTCCCTCCAAAGACAGCAATGTAATTACCACTTTCAAGGCCAAGAAAGGTTGATAAACACATCGTTAAAAACAGTCCATTAACCACAGTGGTTCAACCTTAATGTTATGAAGCTCCGAGAATACTTTTTGTGCTCAAAAATAAAGAAAATTAAATTAATTTTTGGGTGAACTAAAATATCAAATTAACAAAAATGTACTACCATTGTATTCTTTGAAGTACCTTGGCAAATATCAATATACCATGGTATTGTGATCTGCTACCATTACTTAACTAATGGCCTCCAGACTAGCTTTTTGCTTACAGGACTAGCACCCCCACACTAGCTTTTTGCTTGGAATTCTACAATATAAACTCTATAATCTTTTTTCTCTTTCAGGTGGCCTATCAGAACTTTGGCAGAGGGAATTATGGTTCTGCTGAGTGTGGAGCAGCTAACATGGCTGACACCAACTGGCTGGTATCACACTGTGAGTCTGAGCTAGACTGGGTCTGTAAAATACCCAAAGGGAAGGTAGTTGAGGAACCCGAGAGCCATGAAGGTTTGTCACACTGCACGTTACCTTGTTATCTTATTTTTTAGCCTTTAGAAATATAACACAGGACTATAATCGGAACAAACTTGTTTGTGAGTTTGAATCTAAGCAATGTGAGATTACTATTCGTGTGTGTTTTTGTGTAGACACTGGTTTAGAGTGGGTTGACTTTGAGGAGGCCCAGTATAAAATGTTTGAACATCGCTCCACGTGGGACCAGGCTCAGAGGATCTGCTCCTGGTTCGATGCGTCTCTTGTCTCCATGCACTCTCCTAAGGAGAATCAGTTTTTGGTTAGCACTTTACGCAAGGTATGCACACATAACACAAAACACACTCTCCTCTAAGATATATATATATATATATATATATACACTTTTAAAGGAGAACTCCGTCAATTTTAACATGGAGCTCGTTTTTTGTACATTTGGAGTGCTGTCAGTACAGACAAAAACGACAAAAATCTGTGTTGCCTACACTGTGTTACCGTCTTTTTAAAATTGGCACCCTGTTGACTTCAATGGGGCAAGTTCTAAACCTGTTTTTAGCCTCTTAACATCCTTGATTTGTCATTACAAGTGCACAGCCATTTGAGTGTAGGAAATGTATATGAAATACCAACTATTTTTTGTATATTTCACTGTGTCTAGATGTCCCGCAAAGAAAACGATCTGTGGTGGGTTGGGTTACACACATTTAAGAACGATGGGAGATTAAGGTGGTCTGATCATTCAGTGCTTAACTATGTGTCCTGGGGACTAGGACAGCCTCGACCAATCAGCAAAGACTCCAAATGTGTCCAAATCTCCGCCTCAAAAGGTTTGACCAGAACACATGTCATCTTTACCTCGATTTTATATTCACCGGAATTTGACTGGGCATTTTAAAACATTTATAATTTAATAAACTTAGTGGTCCATAGGCTTAAGGTTCAACACTTTTGAATGTCCAGGTTATTTTGGGGAATAATATGTGATTCAACAGCAGTGAGTTAAGTGAATTGCTTTAATGTTTTCTCAGGCGACTGGTCAGACCAGAGGTGTCACGTCGATCTTCCGTACGTGTGTAAGAGGGTAAATGTGACGGGTACCATCCCTCCCACACCCGCTCCTCCGCTCATACCCGCCGGCTGCCCCCAGGGCTGGAGTCCTTTTCTACACAAGGTCAGAAATTCACTCCCATAACCTGCTTTTACACTTGCAAGGCTACGCTGTAGTAAAAAATCTTTTTGCATTCAAATTTTGTTTTTATTTCAGCTTTTTGGGTTTTAGGTTCATCTGTTATATATATATAAACTTTATACTTTTCAAGAAATGTATCTTATTGTGGAATATAATGATAAAAAAGATAATGTGACTTAACTGCAACTGTTCAGGAATTTATTAGACCATGAAAAGTGTTTTTTTTAAAGGTAGGGTAAAAACAGGGCTAAAGGTATAAAAATCAGTACAGAAAATTTTGTTTCACTGATGAACCAAGATATTACATTTTGATTATATATTTTTTCTTTAGAATGTAAGACTAGTCAGGAACTCTTCTTGTTAATCATACAAAAAGCTATTGGTCTGTAATTTTATGTAAATCATCTATTTATGTCACGATGCTTATAATATTGGTTGATCATGTGATCTATGTAAACATGTGACTCCTTAAATTAAGATGGCTCCTGCGCTAAGCATTATACGCTTGAAATTGACAAAGGTCATATGTGATCGAAAAATTTGCCCTTTTTTCAAGTAAAATTTTGTTTTGTTCTCACATTTGATGACTTCTTCTTTGGTAGAGTGTGCTGACTCTCTTGATGTGTTTAGAATGGAAGGAAATACAGATCTGAAAATTCAGAAATTCAAATTGCTCATTTTCACATCAGTAATCTCTGAATTCTGTTTCTTTCCCTCATTTTCCAACAGTGTTATAAGGTGTTTGGAGAGGAGCTGTCGAGTCGTAGCACTTGGGAGGCTGCCTCCAAGATGTGTCTGACACAGAGAGCCACGCTAGTGACAGTGCCAAACCACAGAGTTCAAGGTAAATCAAACTCCAACACAGAAGTGAAGCTAGGTTACGTGAAAAAGAAAAAAAAAATATGAAAGTATAAGAATCAAACTATTATGAATCTTGGGACTAACATGCCCCAATGTGTGTGGTGCTTAGGGCCCTGTTTTCAATTTGTTTTGTGTTGCAATAACTTGTGTGAATGGAAACACTAACACTTGTGTGAATGGAGGCTAACCTCGAATTGTATCTATTTCTTTCTCTCTCATCAGCGTTCCTCGTGACTGTGTTACCCAACAGTAGTTTCCATGTGTGGGTGGGGCTCACTTCAGAATCTCAGGCTCAGTTCAGGTGGTTTGAACCTGGGTTGCTTAGCTACACTAACTGGGCCCCTGGAGAACCAGTGGACAACAGACAAATGAAAAGCCCGGTACTGGATTGTGTTTTTTTTTATTGTATTTTTTTATTAATTAATCTATCTATCTATCTATCTATCTATCTATCTATCTATCTATCTATCTATCTGTCTGTCTGTCTGTCTGTCTGTCTGTCTGTCTGTCTGTCTGTCTGTCTGTCTGTCTGTCTGTCTGTCTTTTTATTAATTAATCTATCTATCTATCTATCTATCTATCTATCTATCTATCTATCTATCTATCTATCTATCTATCTATCTATCTATCTATCTATCTATCTATCTATCTATCTATCTATCTATCTATCTATCTATCTATCTATCTATCTATCTATCTATCTGTCTGTCTGTCTGTCTGTCTGTCTGTCTGTCTGTCATCTATTTATTTATCTATCTATATGTCTGTCTGTCTATAGTACAGTATGTATTATTTGTAAACATATAAATGTATCCATCAATATGAATACGTGTGTCCTATTAGGGTAACTGCGTAGTGCTTCTCCACGGTAGTCCTCAACGGATGATGGGCATGTGGGCGTCTCGCAAGTGTGACGCAGAGAAACATGGCTTCATCTGCATGAAGGATAAAGGTACTGGAACATCTCAAATTCACAGACACACACAAATATGCATTGCATATGCTGTGTTAAATTTCCTGCGTGGATGTGTTTCCAGACCCTGCCCTGCCCCCTAGCCTGGACCCTCTTCCCCCATCATTAGATGGCTCATTAGAATTCAATGGCGTGCAGTACCGGATCTTGCAGAAGAGTCTTGACTGGCATGCAGCTCTACAGGTGTGTGAATCCATTAACGGAACACTGGCTGCAGTACGGGACCCACGGCAACATGCCTACCTCACCCTTCTCCTCAGCACTCTCCGCAAACCCGCCTGGATTGCACTACACAACGATGGGGTGAGTGACATGTTGTGCATGTTGTACGTCTCATGTCCTGACATGTCAGAGCTTCAGCAAAAGCTTCTTGTATTTCCAGGGGCGAAGCTACACATGGTTGGGCGAAGAGGAGATCTCTTTTAGTGACTGGCGGGATGGAGAGCCCAATCATATGTATGGATGTGGTCACATGACCACTGAGGGCCAATGGACTGTGGCTGCTTGTAATACAAAATTAAATGCAGCCATCTGTGAAATTAACACGGGTAAGAAAATGTTACAGTATATTTCAGAATGCCATGCATGCTGTACTTTTTTTGTAATATTCTTTGGACAGTATGTACATTTTTTAACACTATAACTACCAGAATTCCAAACTTGAGCGTCTGAATGTCATTTACGTCATGTCATATCTACATTTGACAAAGTTTTCCTATGACGCTTTTAATTCCTGTCTTCATGTTATAACTCCATCGCCCTTTAGTTTGAGCAATTTTAGCACTAAAACTTATATAAATGTAAGTTTATATATTTCAGTTAGTTGTTAAATTTGAGTTTTTCATCTAATATTTAATCAGTATTCTATTTCCACATTAGTTTAAATGACCAAAAATTATTTTTATAAATGTAATACAGGTGTATACTTCGCAGTATGCTGGTGTTCCTTTCCAGACATAGCCAATGTGTGTTTGGATCTGTGTCTGTGGTGTTATTTTTTGCACTACATTTGCAAATGTGTTTGCTAATAGCATTCTGCTTGTTCTGTTTCTGTGTCAGAGAGAAGGATAGACCACAGGTGGATGTATCCAGGTATTTGTCCACATCCTGTAGGTAATTGGTCCTGGGTTCCTTTCAGAAACCACTGCTACTCGTTCATCCTACACGAGCTACAGTTTAAACATGAGGCCATACGCATGTGTGGCAAAGGTAACGTCCACACACAGGAAAAGACAACAAAAACAGCACAGGAACATATTACACAATAAAACTTCTGTAATCTTGTTTTTTTTGTTCTTTCTCAGTGGGAGCTAAGCTGTTGTCAATATTAGATGAAAACGAGAATGGTTTTGTGTGGGAGCACATGCAAAGTTTTCAACAACAGGCCCACGGCGCTTGGCTTGGAATGGTCTTCAACTCCAAAGGCAAGATGGTTAATAATTAACACTTGTTTTCTTTATTGACCTTAAATTTGGATCTTAGACCTCCATGTTTGTCTTTGATTCTACAGAAGGCAGTCTGGAGTGGTCTGACAGTGAAGTAGTGGACTACAGTAACTGGGAGCAGCAGGATGCTAATCTGAGCATGCTGTCCGCCAACAGCTGCTTCTGGGTTCAGAGCAACACGGGCCTCTGGAGGCCTGGGTCCTGTAAAAATCGCACACATGGAGTGATCTGTAAACGACCACGAGGTATTGACTGTCTCATGCATATGGAAACATGATCTGCATATAGAAAAGTACTGCACAAACTTATTTAAACATTCCGATGTGTAACCACAGTGTCATCCAGACTCCAAAAGTATATGTACATCGGGTTAGTTCACCCAAAGGGTTAGTTCGCCCAAAAATGAAAATTCTGTCATTAATTACTCCCCCTCATGTAATGATGTCTTTACTACCTTTCTGGGGCTTGAAGTGGTAGCTCAGATTTCATTAAAAAGATCTTCAATTGTGTTCTGAAGATGAACGAGTCTTAAGGGTTTAGAATGATTTGAGGATAAATAAAAAATGACAGAATTGTTTGATGAACCTTCAAAAACTTGTTAAAACACAAGCAACAAAAATTTCCCCATTAGGATAATCAAGCAAGAGCACAACAGAAAAAAAAAGATTTTTCTGACTTGATTTTTAAGGTCAAAAAGCAGGTGATAAATGGTCATGCAAAAGTAATGATACATTCAAAGATGCATTAAAATGATCAAAACTGAGAGTAAACACATGTATGATATAATAAACAGTTCTTTTAAACTTTCTATTTATTATGAATCCAGAAAAACAATTCCACAAAATATTAAGTGGCACAAATATTTTTAACATTGATTGTAAGAAATGTTTCTTGAGCATAAAATCAGCATACTAGAATGATTTGACACTGAAGACTGGAGTAATGACTGTTCTGCCTTCACATCAATAAATTGCTTTTTAAAATAATAAATTGCTTTTTTTATCGAATAAATGGAGCCTTGTTGAACATAAGAGACTTCTAAAACAATACAATATCTTACCAACCAAAACACTACTTTATAACAAGAAATGCTGAAAATGATAAGTTGACCTCAAAGAAAAAACAAATATCTAAGAATGTATGAAATGGAAGAAATGCTAATACAATGATTCACATTCTTGAACCCAAATTTCTTTTTTTTGTATTTCCCTTTTTCAATAGGAGCCGCAACAGATCCTGTATTTCACCGTAAGTTATAATCATATTTAAAACACTTCCTTAAAATATAATGACAACATTATACAAAAATCTATTAAATGAATAATCTTAAAGGTGCATGTCATTTTCTTATTTTCTTTTTTCTCTTTCTTCCAGCTGAGGTCAACCATCTCCATGTCTTAATTCAGGTCCTGGTGGCAGTACTTGTTCTGATCGCTCTGGTGGTGGGTGGGATTTATCTGTATCGTAGGCGGAGCTTTGGCTCTACGGGCTCCTATGAGAGCGCTCGGTACAGCCGCACTAACTCCGCCCCCTCTGAAGAAGCAGAAAAAAACATTCTCGTTTCAGACATGGAGTTGAACGAACAGTGCGAATAATGCTGGATGTGTTCAAACTGATTCGCAACTGACTGAGAGAATTTACCTTTAAGAAAGAACTTTTTTTTTTAAAAGACACTGAGAGAGCTGTGTAGAGCGCAGCAGATGTTCAACTAAAATCAATCAACAGAGCTGAAACTTTTTTTCTCTTAAGGTCAATCCATCTAAGTTTGTCAGCCAATCAAATTCCACCATCTCAGAGGAGCTGTTTTGATTGGCTAGTGTGGAAAATAGCTTTTTTTTTTTGTTTCTTTATCCGGAAGTTAAAATAGTTTATATGCATATTTTTTTCATCTCATAGTTTTATCCTTTAGTGCCAAAAGGGAACAATGCCCCCTAAAAATCACATCGACTGAAACTTACAGACTATGAGAGCACACAATTACACACACACACACACACACACACACTACAAGGTAACGCCACAACAGTATTCCTTTTTCAGACTGTGACTTTTGAAGTTATTTGTTGTGCCATTTTTTTATTGCTCTTTTTTAAAAAATTGTGCAGCTGAATTTGATTATCTCTGGGTCAGAAACCAGGTCCCTCGCTGATCCGTCTGAAATGATAATCATAATAATTACACATCAAATGAAACGATGGTATGTTTGAAGTTCAGTGGTGCAGAACCAAAAAAGAAAAAAAGAAAGAAAGAACTGCGAACCGAAATAGACAGATGAAAGTGCATGTGAATGAGCCTGTGACTAGCACCACAGTGTCTCTCTCTCTCTCTCTCTCTCTCTCTCTCTCTCTCTCTCTCTAATCACACGCTGAACGCTGAGCTGCCCAACAGGAAGTCTGATCTCACTGTAACGGTTTGCTTGATCTCAGCCGGTGTGATGAGCTCATGTAAAAGCTCAATCCAAACAGTACATGGAATGAAACTTAAATGTTGTACTTCTTTCTTTACTTTCTCTAGTTCTTCTTTCCAGTGCTTAACTTTCCCTGTTTTCTTGAGTTACCTCCCCCCCCCCCCCCCCCCCCCCCCCCGACTCTTGGCAAGGCCTCGAGGTGAATTGGTCCTGTGGCCAGCGTGGAATGTCGAGTCAGCGAGTGGAGCAGATCTGGAGCCAATCAGAGCACAGGAGTGAAGAGGGCAAGGCATTAGATGAGATGGTCGTCACTGCAGTACACAAGATCCAGGGGGCGGAGTCTGATCCAGATCCAACTCCTCCCACCTTACATATACCTAAACTCACCCAGCTCCACCCCCTGATCCCTAAACCCACCCAACTCCGCCCCCTGGATCTTGTGTACTGCAATTAGGTGCTACTGCATTAGAGAGAGAGGGAGAGAATAGTGAATGTTTGAATGGTTTCTATAAAAAGGGATAAGGGAGGAGATTAGAAGATGAAGAGGAGGAGGCAGTAAGAGGTAGGGCTTCAGGAGAGAGGGACTTTAGGTGAGCAGGAGTTACGGGAAGTGTTGGCGACTGAAAGGGAACTTAAGTTACTGCTCCCTGCTGGATATTTGCACAGATGGCTGATCTAAGAGTGTTTTAGTGCTGTGGTTAAGGATGCCAAAGAAATCAAGACAAATTATTATTACAAATGGGTAAAGTTGTATGGATTGTCGCTGTTACACTGCAAAAAAGTCCTTAGTATTGTTTTCTAGCATAAATATCTAAACATTCTTAAGATATATTTTTTCTTTGAGAGGCCAAATTACTATTTCGTCTTCTTGCTTTCTGAAAGATGTATCAAAATTAAGTGAGTTTAAGCTTTAAACAAGGTAAAGGATCTGCTAGTAGGGTAAGAAAAATAAACTTAATTCAAAGGGGAAATTATTTTTCTTAGTTGGCAGGCACTTTACCATGTTTTAAGTAAAAAGACTGAATTTTGATACTTTTTTTCTGAAGACAAGACTTAATATATAATTTGTCATTTTGCTTCTTGAGAAAATATTTACATATTTGTACTGAAAAACAAGGCAAAAATACTGAGTAATAAAAACTATTTTTCCGTGTACATTCATTTCTCATGGTTTTAATAAGCGATATACAATCTGCAGTTTGAAGGCCATAGACTTAGATTTCTACATTCTCTTAAAAGGAGTAGTTCACTTTAAAAAAAACTTTTGCTTATAATTTATTAATTTACAGTTCTGTTCGAACTCGTTCATCAAAATGAATGAATCTTTTTTCGAGTCATTTGGTTCATTCAATGAACGAATTGACTCGGAAAAAGATTTGTTCATTTTGATGAACGAGTTCGAACAGGAGAGTGACTCACAAACGTGCAGCACAGAACAGAGCAAAGCAATTTGAGCTTATAAAACCTAAACTTTATTTATTTTTAAATGAGCAATCGTTTCGTTTGATAAGACCCTTTATTCATCCTCTGGTGTCGTTAAAGCCCTTTGAACAGTTTGCAGTTTGCACTGAAACTGTCTTTTGGACCTTCAACCGTTTGTTTCCCATTAAAGTGCATTAGGCTATATGGAGAAAATCCTGGAATGTTTTCATCAAAAACCGTAACTTCTTTTCAACTGAAGAAAGAAAGAAAGACATGGACATCTTGGATGACATGGGGGTGAGTAAATTATCGGCAAAAGTTTTTTTAATAAGTGAACTACTCCATTTAACTGTAGTGAGAAGTGCTTGTCAGGATGTGTGGTTTCTAAGGGTTTCTTATTGCATTGCTATTTAGTTGCTTACTCAAAAGAGCTCACCTCCAAGTTTCTTTTGGTCATTTTGGTTATTTAGGCTTGGGAGTTTGTTTAGATCGCTAACCCCCAAGTATGAGGCTTAATAATAGTAAAAATTGCGTTAGCAAACACCACTAATAGCTAATCCGTAACAGGTGCTTGTGCTTCCATGTATCCGTGCTAACTTTACTCGCAAAGGCATGTTTTTAAAGCGATATGAGGCGCCATTTCATCACTGGTAGACTATTCTTTACACTTTAAACTTTCTTGCACACTGTTTTCAAAACATATTTTTTGCTTAGTATTTTACTTATAACTATGAAATAAGATTTGTATGAGAATGGCCTTTAATGATTATAAGAAATGACATGACGCATGAAAGTGCAGTACGACATCAGACAGTTGTTTCTCACAATCATTTGTATAAAATAACATGTTTGATTTGGACTACGATGTCACACATTGCCGTTATGACTTGCACATGGTTATGCAAGAATCTCAGTGAAAAAGTTTGTGTGAGCAGATCAGATTGAATTAGCCTCCAACAAATAGAAGTGAGATTGCGGGAAATATTTTTTTTTGTTTTGGTTTTGACTGAATGAGAAAAATAATTTAGTCCCTGGGAAGACAATGAAAATGTTATTTTTTTTTTGTTTGTTTTGAATATATTGTGAAATTGCTTTTAAAAATGAATAAATAATATGTTTGCTATGTGACTGCTAGGAAAACATTTTGAATGTCTGTCTTAACAGTTACCTGAAGTTATCAATTTCAGTTAGAGGTGATTTAAAAATGCTTAAAATGATCTTTGAAAACGTGAAAACGCGTGAAACATGAATCTACATAGACCTACATGTTTGAACAATTGCACTAAACATAATATATCGCTAGGGGGCAGAGTTCGCTTTCAAATATTCTCAGGGTCTCAATAATGAGGGTCAAGATGAAAATGTATCCTTCAGTTTTTGTCAGGATTTATGATTAATCATAAATTCTGACAAAAACTGAAGGATACATTTTATATATATATATATATATATATATATATATATATATTACTATTTTTAATGTTTTTGAAAGAAGTCTTATGCTCAAGGCTGTATTTATTTGCTTAAAAAACAGTGATATTATGAAACATTTTTAAAATAATTGTTTATTATTTTTAATATTTTAAAATATAATTTATTTCTCTGATGCAAAGCTGAATTTTCATCAGCCATTACTCCAGTCTTCAGTGTCACATAATTCATCAGAAATCAGTCTAATATGAATGTTGTTTTTATAACTTTTGATACTTTTTCAGAATTCATTGATGAATATAAAGTGAAAAATAGAAAAAGAACATAAAAAAAGAATTCCTTTGTAACAATATACACTATTTTTTTTACTTTATTTTTTTTTTTAAGAAATTAATACTTTTATTCAGCATGGTCCGGATGAGTTTACAGATATTAAATGAAAAGTAAATATTTGTTTACTTATAATATTTATATACTTATAATAATATTTTATTTATTAACATTTCTATTTTAAATAAATGCTGTTCTTTTAACTTTTTATTCGTCAATGAATCCATTTTTTAGATGAGCAAGAGACTTCTTTTAAAAACATGAAAAATAGTAATGGATATAAACACACAATATATATAGAGGGGTTGAACAAAAATAGCATGTGACACTTTTAGGAATTGCAAACATTTTTATACACAGTTCCCATATTTTCATGTAATTGGACATATGCATATAATCATAATGTTCGTTTTGTAATATTTGGTTGAGAATTATTTATAGGCAATGACTGCCTAAAGTCTGGAACCCACATCATGACTGGGTTTCCTCCTTTCTGATGCTATACCAGGCCTGTACTGCAGCTGTCTTTAGTTGTTGTTTGTTGGTGGGTCTCTCTGCTATGTGAGATGCATCCTCGATTGGGTTGAGATCAGATCAGGTGATTGACACGGCTATTACAGAAAATTCCACTTTACCTTCAAAAACTCCTGGGTAGCTTTTGCAGTATATTTTCCATCTGTACTGTGAAGCGCCATCCAATCAACCTTGCTGCATTTGGCTGAACCTGTGCAGACAGTATGTCCCTAAACACTTCTGCTACATGATCAGTAAACACCAGTGACCCAGTGCCACTGGAAGCCATGCATGCACATGCCATCAAACTGCCCCCACTGTGGTATGCTATGGATCACCCAAAGCATCATCTTAGTTTCATCCATCCAAAGAATGCTTTCCCAGAACTGGTCGGGCTTTTTTAGTTGTTGTTTTTGGCCAAGTCTAATCTGGCCTTTCTTTTCTTGAGGTGTATGAATGGTTTGCACCTTGTGGTGAACCCTGTATTTGCTCTTGTGAAATCTTCTCTTAATTATAGATTTAGAATCCTGGAAAAAATGGATGATGGTTTCCACAACATGATTTTAACATTGACAAGAATAAGAAATGTTTCTTGAGCAGGGAGTTATAATATCAGAAGGATTTCTGGAGGATCATGTTTAATAATGTAATGATGCCGAAAATTCAGCTTTAAAATACATTCAATTGAAACCAGTCGTTTTAAATTTTAACCATATTTCACAAAATAATGATTTTACTGTTGGTGTTGTTTTTTAATAAAAATGCAGCCTTTGTTAGTATGAGACAACCTTCAAAACATATATATATATATATATACAGTGTATATATATATATACAGTATATATATATATATATATATATATATATATATATATATATATATATATATATATATATATATATATAATTTGATCTTGATGCCTCAGTAAACATGTTTTGTGTGTGACAGTATAAGATACATCATTTCACCTGAGTGACAGTTCATTTCAGATTTGTCATCCTCTATGTGTGTGTGTGTGTGTGTGTATTTCGGTCCTATATTCCCAAATCTCAAAACCAATCAAACAGAAATGCATGTTTCAGCACTGTGTAGGTTTCCAGAAAAAGAGCTGATTTTTTTATTTTTATTTAGCAGATGTTTTTCAATCCAGAGCATCAACCAATACCCAGAGTCCAGAGTTAATATCAGCAGAGCTTTGCTCAAGGACACAGTATTGCTGGCAGAAAGAGGGGTCTCACTTCATGGGTAACACCTAAACCTGTAACCTTTGAAAGAGCTAGATGTCGATATGAGCTTTTCAGTGGCCAATGCATGCAGGCCTACTTATAATACAGTTTAATTTTAGCAAGAGAGATGTAAGCTCAAAGTTAATTATAAGCCCAAAGGGCAATTTTTGGTGCAGCATAAAATTTGTAACCATATCGTACAAAACACAGCAAACACAATATTATAACATCCTTCAAGTTGATTCTTTTCAGGAATTGCTGTAAACACAGTAACAGAACAGGTTTTAGTTTAGATTTAGACCACCACTGGACTTGTTGATTCAGCGAAAACGTTGTTTCCACAGTCCCACAGTCCTCTCCACTATAGAGCGTGTCCTTCCATGGGCCTGATTAAACCTTTCCTCTGCAATGGTGGCTGGATGTTGCACAGGTGTCAAGAGGTAGGGGCTGCCATGGTGGAAAAGGGGTGTCAGTAAACATTCCCTGGTGATCACACACTACTTGAACATTAATGGCTGGATAGCCCTTCCAGCAAATGTACTAGGGCTCATTTACCTTAGGGCTTAATACTGGGATTAGGGTGCCATCAATGATGCCAGTCACTCTGGGGATGTTGTCAATATCATAGAATTGTTGAGTGGCCAACTGTATTTCCTCAGGAGTTTTTGGGAAAACCAGGATGCTCTTCATCAGCTGTAACAGCGAAGGTGTTACTGCTGACTGAAGACTTGCTGAGCCCCAGGCCATCACCCACCACCTCGATACAACAAAATAACACGGCTAACACCTCTGGACTTATGGCGTAGTTTCCTTTGGTTACCTTCTGAAGATGTGGTTTCACTATCTGTAATAATTCAAGAATCTTGGTCCTTGCTAGACGGAAATTTCAATACTTGATTTGACTTTCCATACTGAGTAAATAACACTATTTTCACGTACTGTCGGTTGGTAGAAACATGGTTAAAGAGGGCTTGCTGGGTGGTTGTTGTTGCAGGAGTTCCAATTTACCCCTCCTATAGGACATAACCTCCTGATGATGTTGGCCTTGCTGCTCCTTCAGGGCTTTCAGTTCTCTCCTGATTCCCTGGAGTTCGGATAATTTCTTCTTCTCCGACTGAAGCAGCTTCTCACTGCAGCCACAACGTTCCCTGTTTCTCCTTTTGGAGGGAGGTTAATGGCTGGTTTTCTTTAATGCCAGAACGAAGTTGCCCAGCACATGAGGAAGCCTCAGACTGAGCGGAGTCAGGAGATGGGAGCAATAGCCCAAAACCAGGACTCATTGCTGATGTTCCAGGGCCAGGGTGGAGGGGGCCTGATGTTGCAGGGTCAACTTTGAATTCAAAGGCCTGGTTGATGCACATGCATCTATGCCTCCAGGTATCCCTTCCAATGCCTCAGGCCCCAGGATGGCCAAAACTTTCTGTTCCTCTGCAGTCAGAGGAAGAACGGAGTTGATACCCCCACCAGTCTTTTTTGCTTCCCTTCTATGTGCTGCAGCCCTCCGTTTTGTCACACTTGCGAAGGCTGTCTACTTTTTTTCTAACTTCTTCTGGGCTTCGCTCATAACCATAGTCAGCAGCATTTATTTTTTGGGTGATTTCTGCCAAGGAGTTTTTTTTTTTTATCAGCATTTGTAACACAATTTTTTTTAAACTTAATTTTTTAAAAATTGTGGTTTTCATGTCATTTTCAGACAGATCATATGAACACATAGCTGTATGGCAAGGGGACTTAAATAGATAGGCTAATGATCTCAAGCAAAATATGCAACAGGTGTCCACAATAGTATAACAATCACAGTGCTTTTAAAACCCATCAACCAATGTGGTTCAAACCATGGATCTGCGACACAGGTACCATGGTTTCGGGAAACCGTAGTGACTAGCCAATTGATTTATTTAAAGATGTAGGCTATCGTACTATGGTAGTTAAACCAGAGAATGTCTAATTGAAGAGAATTGGCACTGGCTGGTCTCTTCCGGTTTCTGGACTGGCTGCCGTAACACGTCTCTGTCCACGTGGGGGCACTCGCGGTCGAGTGCAGAATGAATGGGAGTCTATGGGGTTTCACCCCCAGAAATCCACTTTTCTCAGGATGTAATTTTTTGTCAAGTAATTTGAAAGTTGCATTCAAAAGGGGGGTTAAGATAATACACTCAGCTGAAAATTGCATTTTTATATTCATTTATCTGTTCTAAAAATCTGTTCAAAAATGAGAAGACGTCACACAATAGCAGAATGCTAGTGTGTTTCGGCCAACAACGGCCTAACCTGTAAGAAATCGAAAGGACATAAGTACTCGTTCATTCGACTTTTGGCCTATAATCTATATTGAACTTGCGGAATCAACAATAAAATGTTGATTCAATGACAAGCAGGAGAAAGAGACACATTTAGCTGTTTAGCTCCATAGACTCCCATTCATTCTGGATTCATTCGATCACCTCCAGTGGAATTCTAATGGAACTGCAACCAAGATGTTACACAATGGGGCTAATAGGAAGTGCCAAGGGTTTCCGTTAGACGGGCACTTGTTAAACCAGCGAGTTGTATCGTTGTACGGGAAACGCACATATGTATATAAAGGCTGCTGCTGGCCAATGGAGGTCAGCATTGCCTCCGTTGCCTCCAGCACACGTCAGCACCTGGCGGCCATCTTGTCACAGGCAGCTCACTCATTGGTAACATTGTTTTAAAGGGTACATATCATGCTTTTAAATCATTAAATGTTATTGGCAGTTCCACTGCAAATCCTGTGACGTTATTGTTCAAAAAACGTCTTAGAAAACAGAAAAATCTGAACAGGTTGAAAAATATGACCAAAACAGAATATAAAGATATAAACGAAGCACCTGAAGAGAATAATTTCATCTTTTCTGTACTTATAAACACTCCAAATATACAACAAAATGCATTTAAGGGCTTAAAAAGTGGATTTTGCATGATATGTCCCCTTTAATGGTGCATGTACTTTTTAAATCACCGTAACTTGCTCAATTTTCTACCGATTTTCAAACGGTCTGGTTTGTCGTAAACGGCAGAGATGTAGTTATGATACTGCATACTTTTGAATAATAAGTGTATAAATGAATAATCATCCAGAATTATAGCCACGTTAATAATGTTTGTAAGAAACCAAACCGTTTGTAAATCCGTCAAGATTTCATCGAGATAAGAGTATTTCTTACATCAGATACCACAGAGCCCGCCAGAAAGCCTGTCTGTGACAAGATGGCCACCGGTGATGACGATGGAAACTCCGCCGTAACACATCTAGCCTTTATATACATATCTAAGGAAACGCACCCCTGGTTGACACTTCAGCGTGAGAAATCGGGGGTGTGGCGTGTGAGCGTGTGAAACCAATCACATGCATGTGTCTAAGTAGCGGCCAATGCATGAGAGTTGGCAGCTCTATGTAATGGCTTACAACATCCATTAATTCATTAATATCAGAACACGACAGAACAACTCCCAGGCTGTGCGGTCAAAAACATCATTGCAAAGCTAAAGATGAATCTGCATTACCTGATAGATTTGTTTTCAGCCTATACTTAAAAAAACACACGCAGTAATTTAAGTTTAAAACAGCCCCAAGGGTTGATTACTAATGGACTTGTCTATAATGGACCTCTGGTTGAACCTCTTGTTAAATCATGTTGCACAGGTAACATTCTGTTGAAAATTGTGCAGTGTGTTTCAAAGAGCAATGGTTAAAATCCCCCATGATGAAATCAGGGGAAACATTTTAAAACTTAGAAACAATACGTTCAACAGTCAGCTTCAATTTATCATTTATAGGGTAAAAATACACCACAATAACAAAAAATGGAGGGAATTCTCAAGGAAAGTAAAATGGCCGTAATGATACAGAAAGCAGTTCAGTCGCACAGGGTTCTTCTTATGATTGCTGAATTGCATCACTTTTTAATTGATGTATAGACAAACGCCGCCTCCTTGACTCCCAAAGCCATTAATAGTTAAAACAGGATTGTTGTTCCGAGCTTTCAGCCTGGTCTCTGTAATAGCTAAAATGTAGGCATCTATTTATGCATTATGAACACGTAAAGTGGCTTGCAGTTCATCGCATCGATTTTATTCCTTAGAGACTGAAAGTTTGCAATTACGATAGTGGTCAACCACTTCAAGTGGGTTTTGGAAATGTCACGCTCTTTACCATAACCGTGAGTTTCAACAACAACTCAACCAGGCCTCATCCTTTTTTTGCATATGCTTTGGGTGAGAATTTTTCAAATGAGGAATGTTGGAATATTGTTAATATTGTGTTTGTTCCTGGAAGAAAACTCAGGACTACAATCTAGGCGTTTCAGCTTACTGATACAGAGAATAAGAGCACAGAGACTTTGTGCTTTGTAACTTATATGCTTAACAGCATCATTTCACACTACAGAAAGTTGATTATGTAAAATAGCATAATATATCTTTTTGTAAATAAAAGTATAGAAATGGCATCTACCAGTAAGGGCTACACTAACAAGCCAATCCTTTACCTTTCGTTGAAGCAGACAAAGTTATAAGCTGATACTCTCAATTTAGAAAAATAGCAATTAATCAATTGGTCTGGCTTATATGTCTACATATCACTGCTATAACACTCATTGCTGCTTTCCCCCAGTTTAGTTAAAGTTTAATATCTGATTGTTCTGTGTGAAGAAGGATTGTGTGTGTATGTGGGTGTTTACAGTCATGGTGTCAAGGGGTTAGACTCCAAACAAAGAGGAGAGTGTCAGTGTGAATAGGATGGATTATGTTAATTTCACTCTTCCCTGTGGCGACCCCTGAGGCATATGTGTGTGTGCGTGTGCCAGGGTGTTGTCTGTGTTCAATAAGCTCATTTGTAGGCTGTATAGATATGATTACATACATAAAATACACCACACACACATAAGACTTGGACAATGAATGGTGAACGAGAGAGAGAGGGGATGAGAAGAGATAACTGTTGAACAGGAGTGAATAGAATTCATCAAGTGAAGTGGTAAAGAACAGCCCAGCTGAGGGCTTATGAGTGTAAATATAGATATTTGTGTTGAGAGAGAGATTGGGGCTTGAGCGAATCTTGTGTCTTTATCTCACCAAACTTGCATATTATTGCATTTGCTCATCCTTACTTATTACTAATAAATGTTACCGTCATTTTTATTGTTGTTCTCTAAAGGTTAAGTGTGTAATTTCACCGAACAGAATACACTCTGTTTGTTTCAGTGGGCCAACTTGGCTAGACATGACAATGTGTTCAAACCAGGGAATTAATGTTCTGCTCTATAGCTTCTACTGATTGCTCCTTCTGATGCATATATAATATAATATAATATAATATAATATAATATAATATAATATAATATAATATAATATAATATAAATGTATTTGAATTTGTATGTATTTTATACATTTATTTACAAATGTAAATGTCTTATTTTATGGCTTTTGTTGCTCTGTGTCATGCACACACGGCAGTTTTCCATATTTAAATAAATATTATAAAATATTATATTATATTTTTATTAAACATATATACTGTATATATGTTTATGTATACAGTGTATTGCCTTCTGTTGTTCTGTGTGTCTGATATAAGTGGAAACTGTAATATGAAAGTGTATGAGTAAAGAGCAGCTTTATCAGATGCTCCGTCAACATAAGCTGCATTACCAGACCACTGCATTTCACTGAACACATCATCTCCTGTGTATCAGCAAAGACTGAAAGAAGGGAGGGGGAAGAAACAGTAAAAAGAACTGGGCAGCTTTTCTCACACTGATATCAATTTTTCCTTATCCCATGGTGGATAAATGTACATTTGTATTATAGCAGCTGAAGCCCACTGACCGCAGTTGTGGTTATCAACTCAACCCTAAAGCCCGGCCACACAATACTGCACACTATACTGTATGTGTCCTTCTGTTTGTCTCTAGGGTATAATCTAAGGCAAACTGAAATGAGGCAGAGTGATTGAATTAGAGGCTTGCGCAGGGTAAATCTGATTGTGTGTGCAGGTTTGAAGGAGAACATAAGCGTGTGTTTAGAAAGACAGTAAGGAGTGATGATTTAGGTTGTGTTGAAGCATAGGTGTGAAGGCTGAATGATTTGCTTTAATTTCCCTTGTGTTTTGCCACACTATGAGATTTATTGGCAAGTGTGTGTGTGTGTGTGTGCAGAGAGAAAAAAGAGAGGTGAGAAAACAGTGTAGAGTGAACATAAAATGGGAGGAGGGTTTGATGTGTGAATGAGTGTTGTTTTTCTTGTGCTCTCAAAGGAAAAGGATGACATATTGTAAAGCAGCAGGTGTCAGCCGATATGGGACCGCGCCCGCACTCCTGATGCGTTAATCACCTTGCAGGGGGAATCAGATTGGCCGAAAGCCATGATGGGTGGGGTACTATATGCCCAATTATATTCAACCTGTCTCACCCCCACACACAAACTATTTCACCCAAAATGACTTAACTGTTGCTATACCCAAAGACTGTAATATATATATATATATATATATATATATATATATATATATATGGAGAATCATGAAGAATCAAGTCATTTGGAACTTGAGTAAATGATGATTTCCCTCTTCCTAACATGTCAGCAAAAGCAAAGGATATAGCAGCAGTTAAATAAAAAAAAAGTTAATTAGTACTAACATTAGCATCAACCCCCAATAATTATACAGTCAACAATGTGTGCAGTAATTTTTGCTGTAATGTCTGTTTGTCTTGCCTGACTTCTGTGCCATTATCAGAGACCTATGAGGAGGAAAAGACAGACCAATCAGGAAGCTTTTCAATTAAATGAGTAGCTTATACTCGTCTATTTTTGTGGGATTTTTTTTTTCACTGCACCACATTGATTTATGTTTTTATTTTTATTTTTTGCTGTCAACTGAGATAAAGAAGAAAAATTTATGATAGTGTTGTCCGATTTTATTGCTAATATGATATTGCATATTGAAACAATGTAGATTAGATAGACATTTTGATATTTCTCATTCAAGTAGACGTGTAGAAGTGATTTTTGGAAGCCCTTTGCTAAGAATATATCTGCCTGAGGATGTTTCCTCACATAAACAGACCTTCCTTGAATTCATTGAAATCTGTAACTTGACTAATTCTGAAAGGAATACGATATATTCCTGCGTAACCATGTAATAAATGAATTAACATGTACCTAATGTTCCATCTTATGATTTTTCCTTAACACATTTGATTTTTGGTTAATGTTTGACCAAAAATCAAATGTGTAGCAAGCAAGTTTAGTCTCTATAAACTCCCATCTTCGTCCCCCATTTGTTAATTTGCATTACATTTTGCTAACTTTATGACGCATTAGTATTATAAGAATCTTGTAGATTCTTGTCAGAATATTTTAACCCTTGACTCACTTCTGACCGGTCTCAGGAGTCAGACAGACATGGTGACAAATTATAGAATCTCACTGAGCCTTCACCTTTAACTGCTCGCGCCACAGAGATAGAGGGAGCGAGAGCATCTGTGCGAACCAATCAGCGCCATGGCTGAGAGGGAGAGAACGTCTATATATCTGCTTGAGAATCTTTGCCCATGTTGACAGTATTTGTGCATGTCACTCTTTAACTTCACTTGATCTCTCTCCCTCTCTTGTGTCTCTTTTTCGTCTTTTGTTTTGTCACTTTCCACACCAGGTTTGGCCTCTTGCCTGGGCACCACCAATAAACCTTTGCATAGCTAAAAAGCAGATGCAGATAAGTGTCTGGAAATTACATCAACATTCTCCTCCATTATTCAGTGCCAAGGCATGCACACACACACATAGAGCAGAGAACATGGTGGCTAACTGTTACACACACACACACACACACACACACACACACACACACACACACACACACACACACACACACACACACACACACACACAATTTCCTGGCAATACCAAAGCAAGTGTTTCATCAGTATTTGCTTACTAAGTGTGTTTGTGGACTCATGCAGAGAGCATGCAAAGTGCACTTATACCCCTTTTCCACCAAAAAAGTACTGGTTCAGAAATGGTGCTGGTTCAAAGTTGGTTCGGAGTTGGTTTAACTTGCGAACCCGTTCAGAACCTGTTTGTTTTTCCACTGACTATAGCGCCCAGGGTTAAATCCATTTTTGCATTAGATCTGTATATTTCTATGCATTCCTGACAAACCAGAAGACAACACAACAAGCGCATGCACTGAAAAGGGGCGGTGCTACATCAGGGCTGTATCGGGAGATTTGGGACAGTATAGCCCTGTGTTTTAATCAGCCAAAAAAATTGCAGACATTTTTTGTAACTATTTTTACAAGAATGCCTAGTAATTTGGCATAACTCTCAAATCATTTAGTGGCAAAACAAATGCTATAGTCTACACATGCACGTAGACAATCAAAGCTCGGCAGTTGAACAGAAACGTCACCTTGTCACAGAAGATTTCATATTCAGCTCTGTTTGTTTCGCCTTTCGTCGCACCTGTGAACTCTCAATTGAAATGTGATTTTAAGGCTGGAATACTAATGCGAATGCTAATTCACCCCTGTTGTCTGTTCACGGTTACTCGCAGACGAAAGGGTATTTTGCCATTCAACATGATCTGCCAGCCACATACACAAAACACGTTTGTTTTTGTATCACGGTCCCTTCTTTGACTTATAGGGCCCTATTTTAACGATCTGAAACGCAAGTGTCAAAGCGCATGGCGCAAGTAACTTTGTGGGCGGGTGACGGGTCCCGGCGCTATTGCTATTTTCCCGGCGGGATAAATGCCTCTTGCGCCTGGCGCAAATCTAAAAGAGGTTGGTCTGAAGTAGCTTCATTATTCATAGGTGTGGTTTGGGCGTAACGTGAAATAAACCAATCCGAGCGCCATCCAACATACCCTTTAAGAACAGGTGCGCATTGTTATTATAACGGCGGGTTTACCAGGCGCGCGCCAGGAGCGTTCACAGCCGATGAGACCGACGTTCTTGTCAGGACAGTGAAAGACAGAAGTGACGTTGTATAGGGATGGGAGAAACTCTTGCACATCAGCGTCGGTTAAACATTATAGCCTATACGTATGTTTCTTGCCACTATTGGGCAAACAGGTCTGATCCTTTAGTACTACAATAGCCTTAAGAAATGGGTATTTCGTTTTTTTCATCTTCATGTAAACCACAATGATTTCCCTCTTGTGTTAATATTTTTCCTTGTTATAATGTATGATTTGCAAAAATAAAAACTACTGCATCTATGTTGATGAGAGAATCAGTATATTCGGGTTGTGTACCCGCTACATTATGGCCAAGCATGCGCGCTTAAAATAGCATTATGAACAACGCGCAACGCGCCACTGACTTTAGACCAGGGCCCGTATGTATAAAGCCGCTCAGAGCAAATTTTTTGTCTTAAGTGTGTCAAAATTCTAAGAATGACGTAATTTTACTCTTATTCTTATACTTAAGAATAAGTGTGATTCATAAAAGTTCCTAAGTGTTAAGCCTAGGTCTCAGCTCCTAATTTATTTAAGAGAGCTGGAGAGGTCTCCTAACCAGTTAGGAGTAACAAGATGGCAGCAGATAGGAGGAGGCCATGCAGTTTCCAACAACGTAAGAATGTGTTGGAATTATATGATGACAGAGAGTTGATCAAATGAGACAGGCTTGATCGTCAGGGTATTATTTTTGTTACTGACCTAGTCAGAAATTCAACTTCTCCCACTGTAAGAGACAATGCCTTAACTGCAGAAATGAAAGTTATAATGACTCATGCATTTCCTTGGACCACTTTGGTTTTGTTTTTGCATCCATTTTTTTTTACCAATTTTCAACTTTTGTCTTTCCTTTATATACAGCTGTGAGTGCAATTTTTAATGATGTGATTCATCAGCTTAATTACTTAAATATCATCACATTTGTCCATTTAATTAGTGTGTTGAAACTCTGTTAAAATTGTGTGAAATAAATGCTTGTACTTATTTGTAATCTTTTTGTACAACACAAAAATTATTTATTCTAAATAAATTGAAACATTGAAATAATTCATGTCTTAATAATTAATGTCTTAATTAAATAATGAATTAATTGTGTCATGCTGCTGTGACCTCATCCTTGCATCACTATTGGCTGATTCAGAGGTTCAGGCCGGACATTTTGGGTTCACATCATTGTAGACCTTAGTTCACAGCACTTAAGTCCCACTTCAGTCAGCACTTAGGAATCAGTGTTACTTTACTGAAAGTTGCTTTTAGCTGCTTTATAAAAGTCTCCTACTCTTAGAAAAGTCCTACTCTTTACTAAGTATTTTCTGACTCTTAAGTCAAAGCTTAAGACTATTCTTATGAGCATTTCTTAGAAGTTTTATACATACGGGCCCAGGTTTTTTTCTGGTCAGTGGCGCAATTGTGTTCTGGAAGTGTAAAATAGCACCAGGGAATGTTTGCGCCGAAACACGCCTCCTTTTTGCGCCAATCCGCCCAGGGAGCGCAAGTTCATTTCCTAGTTTACCGACGTGCGTCTGTGGAGGGGAAAATCCCGCTTTGCGCGCGTGCAAAATAGGAATGAGACATGCGTTTGTGTATAAAGTCATTTGCGCCGGGTGCAAGATAGGGCCCATACTGTTTAATACTGAAGTAACAATATTTTATATCCCCATTATCCCTTTTTATAGTGTCATTAATCCTTTTTGTAATGTTTAATGAAGTGGTTTTCCTCGTGGGAAACATTGGTTGCTGATTTCAGGAAATATATCCTTGTGCGGGTAGCCAAAACTTGATGGATACACTCTAGAGACACACATTTGATCATACTTTTTCACTTGTGAGTTATTAAAAGACTGTGCATTTACATGCTTCATTTTAGTTCATCATTCCTGTTTTGCCAAGCAAATGAGCAATTTCACATTGCTGAGTAAAAACAGTGGTTAGGACTTTGAAGGGAAGAATGTGTCATTTAATATTCAGAGAGCATATGATGGCTAACTGTCTCACACACAGACATACACACACAGAGACACACCGACACACAGACACACACACACACACACACGCACACACACTAATCCTCTTACACTGCAGGCTGAACTGTAGGGCTCGGCTGGTCATGACTGTTGCTGGCAGCCGTAGCTACCTCCTGCCACATGTTTCTCTCTCTATCTCTCTCTCTCTCTCATTGAATATGTACAGTGTTCACTAATACATAACCTGTAAAATAAGAGTTTAATCTTAAACATGGCTAATTCAAACTCAAATGTCAATCAGGGTTGGATGCATGACCTCTGTTTGTGTGTGTGTGCATACGTTCGAATGTATTTTTCAGTTTGTTCAAATTGATGGACCTCCAGAAACCACGGCAACAGCATTCCCCTCATGCTAGACTATGTTGTGATGTCACAAAGCTGTACACAGTTGCCTTGGCAATGACTGGATGAAGCCCTAGTGGAGTTTTTTTTTCTTCTTTGTGCATCTAACTGGCTCCAAGAGAATTTGCATACAGAAATAACCACTGTTTGCTGTATCCAGAACATTGTAATGCTGCGCAAAGCCGGATTTCTTGAGTTGCTTTCTCTTTGAAGTTGGATTATGGTGTTATTTCAAATTGGAATAGAAAAGCACAAATAAAAAGCACAAAACTCCCCATTCTCGTGGCCTCTGGAATATAAATTAGAGTCAAATAATCAATTGAAACAAAATTCTAATTGTTACCATACACTTTTGTAAACCCTGCAAGGAGAAATTGTTATTTTCGATGAATTATGTGGAACCAAATTTACAATGGAATATGGAAACCAATGAGGCAAGGCAATATAAGAGTTTAAAACCAATACCACTTAATATTGTTGGTAAAAGCATAAAGCACTTAGGCTATATGAATTATTCTGTACGGAAATGTTTGGGGTCATAATCTCAATTCTATCAATGAAAACAGTTGGGCTGCTTAAAGTTTTTGTGGAAACCGTGATACAACGTGATACTGTCTCCTTTGATGAATAGAAAGTTCAAAATAACACCATTTTAACAAGCACAATCAAATAATAAGCACAACTTTTGATCAATTTAATGTGTCCTTGCTGAATAAAAGTATTGATTAAAGAATCAAACTGACCCCAAACCTTTGAATATTGATTTATATATACAGTATAATAAATTTAAATGTTTGTATGTACACTCACCTATAGGATTATGGAACACCTGTTCAATTTCTCATTATTGCAATTATCTAATCAACCAATCACATGGCAGTTGATTCAATGCATTTAGGGGTGTGGTCCTGGTCTAAACAGAATGAGAACATGGATCCATCATGCCTTGTTACTACTGTGCAGGCTGGTGGTGGTGGTATAATGGTGTGGGGGATGTTTTCTTGGCGCACTTTAGGCCCCTTAGTGCCAATTGGGCATTGTTTAAATGCCACGGCCTACCTGAGCATTGTTATTAAGCATGTCCATCCCTTTATGGCCACCATGTACCCATCCTCTGATGGCTACTTCCAGCAGGATAATGCACCATGTCTCAAAGCTCGAATCATTTTAAATTGGTTTCTTGAACATGACAATGAGTTCACTGTACTAAATTGGCCCCCACAGTCACCAGATCTCAACCCAATAGAGCATCTTTGGGATGTGGTTGAATGGGAGCTTCATGCCCTTGATGTGCATCTCCAAATCTCCATCAACTGCAAGATGCTATCCTATCAATATGGGCCAACATTTCTAAAGAATGCTTTCAGTACCTTATTGAATCAATTCCACATAGAATTAAGGCAGTTCTGAAGATGAAAGGGGGCCAAACACACCATTAGTATGGTGTTCCTAATAATCCTTTAGTGTATAACAGTGTATATACTGTATACACACTATACAGCATGCCTTATTATGTTATTTCTTGTATCGACATTGTACCGAAATGAGTTCAAATATTGGGCCACAATGTTACGAAGTAATTTTTTATCTCAATTGTATTTCAAAACTATGTGTATTATAACATTTATTTACTTTCAATGTAAGTGCATTGTTCAAAATGAGTAAACAGTACTGTTAAGAGTTTTTACAAACTGAATGACAATTTAAAGAATATTTCTACTTTAATCCACAGTTTTTAAATGGGTAGTTTATCCAAAAATGAAAATTGCCAAACAATATCATCCTTTGCTCACCCTCATGTCATGTCAAACCTTCATTATTTAGTCTACATATTTGGAACAACATGAGGGCGAGTAGATGATGACAGAATTTTAATTTTTAGGTAAACTGTCCCTTTAACGTTTATGGAACCTAGAGAACTAATCTTCTCATTTCAATTTTCAAATGAACTATTAAAATTCCAGCTTGCAAAAATATAGCACATCTATCCATAGTCAGCATTTGCGTTGGTGTTTCAGTATAGTGTGAATGAAGTCTTTGTGATGGCATGGAGCATGACTGATGGTGCTGTCACACATGATAAGGAGTGAACAGCAGAAGTCACAGATGTCTTTGTTCTGCTAATGCTAATGCTAATCATCACTAATGCTGGGGAAAGATTCTCAGAACTCCAGAATTCCAGGGATTTAGTTCCACGCAAATGAGCTTGTCACAGATCTGCAACCTCTAGAGAAGTGTGTCCCAAGAGTTAAAATGAAAGTAAGACACTTGGGGGTTGGGAAATATTGAAGCTGTCCATAAATTCCAACCCTTTTTTTATTAGTTTTGCATTTGTTTTACACACTTTGTGACACTTAGGTCTGCTAAACCATACAACAATGATAAAAAATAAAAGCAAACTTGAAGTTAATAAATAGAACTCCTCTGTAATTATTCACACAACTGTACAGTCCCATGGGCCATAGGACAACATGACCCTCAATGTCCCATAAATACAGAGATTCTGTGCAACCTTTTCATCCACACCCCCCGCTGTGTCTACATGATTGTGCAACTCTTGGCTCTGTCCTCCCTGAGGGTCGGGGTGGGTTCAAGGGGAGTGTCTTGTGAGCTGACTGGCAGCAGAGGCTGATTAGATATGCGCTTGAGAGCGTGGCGCGAGGAGCTTCTCTTGAGGCTCGGGGCAGGTTCACGTCTGACGGACACGAGCGTGGTGATGTGAAAGACGTCCCGTACGCTGTTCACGCACATTCGGGATGAACATTCCACGTATGCAACTGCTCCCAGCTCACGTGCTCGTAAACTCCCCTGATAGACAGACGGAAAGTTAGCATGATTATACTGTGTCAGAACCAATCAGGAGCATTTACTTTCTCATTTCTCTATCAAAAAAAAAAAAACATTGCAATTTGCTTGTCACCCTTTTCTCTCTTTTGCACGCTTTAAAGGGTTAGTTCACCCCAAAATGAAAATTCTTTCAGTATTTCCTCACCCTCATGTTGTTCCAAACATCTATGTGTTTATTTGTTCTGCTGAACACAAAGGAAGATATTCGGAAGAATGTTTTAATCAAACAGATCTCATTCCCCATTGGCAACCATATTAGGAAAAAATACATACTATGGTAGTCAATGGGGAATGAGATCTGTTTGATTAAAACATTCTTCCAAATATCTTCCTTTGTGTTCAGCAGAACAAATTGACACATAAGCCCCTTTTCCACCAAAGCATTTTGAGAGCCGGTTCGGAGCTGGTGCCCATGCGCGAACCAGTTCTTTGTGTTTCGACAGCCAAAGAACCGGTTCGCGGCCGCGAGAACTGGTTCCAAAGCGGCACCAACTCTTTGCTGGACTAGAACCGTTCTTTTAGCACGTCATGTTTACGGGGCGGGTTTAGATGCGTTCTTCTCGATTCTTTTAAACATATTTTCTGACCATCGCAAAGCCAGGAGAAACTGCAGAAACATGCAAGCGTTTTATTTATTTATTTATTTATTTTTTGAAACATAAACAAAGAAGAAAACAGTCACGATATAGAACAAATAAATGGAAAGAAAAAAAAGACACAAGACAGGGGTACATAACTTATCAGAAAAGATTACATATCAAACGAAAAGATTAAAAGACTTACATATTTCAATTGTTTTTTAAGTTTTCTCGGTACACGAGTTGAGATAATCCCAAACAGTGTACTTGCAAGCGACGTAAACAGTGACGTAACGACGTCGTTCTCTGGGCGCTATAGTCAGTGGAAAAGCAAACAGGTTCTAAACGGGTTCGCAAGTTGAACCAGCTCCGAACCAACTTTGAACCAGCACCAGTTCCGAACCAGTTCTTTTTTCGGTGGAAAAGGGGTAATAGAGGTTTGGAACAACTTGAGGGTGAGTAAATACTGACAGAATTTTCATTTTTGGGTGAACTAACCCTTTAAATTTTCTTGTGGTACTTTTTTTTTTTTTTTTTACAATAATTAGATAGTGATTTTGCCCTTAATGCTTTAGAACTAAAAGTAGTGGGACAGAGTTGTACCATTTTCATATAAAGTGCCATGGTGAGAATTAGTTGTTTCATAATGAAATGTTGCAACAGCGGTGTTGACCCTATCAGAGCATTGACGTAATAGAGGGAACATTTTCTACTGCTCCCTCTGTTTTAATGTGTAATTATAGAGCTTTCTTTTAGTGTCTGTGTGTGCTTCAGTGGTTTCAATCACAAGATATGAGCGGTTGACATGACATTTCAAGCTGTGACATCAGTGTACTGCAGTGTGAGATGCTATAATTCATCTTATTTAAAACATTTTTATATAGTCCTTGAAGAAGGTAAATATATTTGGCTTACATAAAATACATGTTTAATTAATCTTAATTCATATAAATTTAGACACTATGAGTGATATTTGTGTTTTCTTGTGGTTAGGTTGCCAGCAAACTTCCGACTATGTGTCTTAGTTCTCGTGTTTGTGTAGCAGCAGTTGAGTAAACGCTGATGCCCTAACACAATCTTGCTTTTTTTTTTCTTTGTGTTTTAGTCCTCTGAGTGTGTGAGAAAGTGTGTGTAAACTCACCTGTTCATGAGTGACAGGTATGAGTCTCTGTTTGGACAGTTCTCGTAAGGTGCTGACATCTGTTCTCAAATCCAACTTACAGCCAACCAACACCAACTTTGCTTTAGGACAATACTCCTGAGCCTCCACCTGCCACTGAAAGAACGAAAGAAATAGTCTGTCAATTTGAATAAGAACATCATTCCACCTACTGACCTACCCACCTACCTAGCTATTGATCTAAACAACTTTTCAAAAGTTTGGGGGAATTTAAAAACAAAAAGTAATTGATCCTTTTATTCACTTTAGTAAGTGTACACAAAATTGATAAAAACAAACAGTACAAATTTTAATCTCTGTCTGTCTGTCTATCTATCTATCTACCTATCTTTTATTTATTTTTTTAGGCAATACTTGCAATAGTTGTTTATGCTGTAATACAGTGAGCTTGTGGTACATTGTTTTTCTCCCTTCCTGTCATTGATGTGAGTGAATAATGTAGTTGTGTGTGCATGAGAGAGAGAATTAGGGAAACAATTTGACCAGCTATTGTCTGAATCCTTACAAACAGTCACACTCATGCACATTCAAATCAAATCAGATTATATTTACACCAGTTTTTCCCAGTTAACTATACAGCAAAGTAAACGCTTTTTACATCAGTGTAACTCGAAATGACCCAGACAAGGTCCTTTTCAGGAACATTCCCGCTAATGCAGAACCATCCAGAGCCAGTTATTCAGACAGCTTATGTGTAAGCATGCATGGTGCATGTGTGTATTCACCAGCCCCTGCAAAGGTTCAGCAATCTCAGCTATGGCACCCTTTCACAGGTTCTGAATGTGTTCAACCATCCATCAAACAGCACTGTGATCTTTAACCTTAAATACCACCGTTAACTGGCCAATCGGAGGTCACCGCCTGCCTCTCAACATTCCACAACGGCCTTTAGCTACGCCCCTGTGGCCTCAGAGGTGAGATGCTGAAATGTAACAGCATTCAGTGTGTCTGGTGTGGGAAGGTTAGCATTAGGACAGTTAGAAAATGAAAGGCATTTAGAGGAATTTTGGGATAATTACATCAGATTAAATAAAATCACTCTCTAAAAATTAAAAATGGAAACCCAATACCCACTACCCAATTTTAAATAACTGTTCTTTATTTTAATATATTTTCAAATGTAATTTATTCCTGTGATGGCAAAGCTGAATTTTCAGCAGTCCTCAGTGTCACATGATGATGCTGTTTTGCTGCTCGATAAACATTTATTTTTATCATCAATGTTAAAAACATTTTTGTGGAAACCATAATTTCTTTTTGTTTGGTAAATCTTTGGTAAATCCTAAATCGTTTGGGATTCTTTGGTAAATCGAAAAACAGCATTTATTTCAAATAGAACTCTTTTGTAAAGTTATAAATATATTGATAACAGTCACTTTCAATCAGTTGAATGTATCCTTGAATGTATTTTTGAATAGCGTTTACCGTTACTGTGATATAAATGTGATATTTGTTCATACAGCCCACTCTTCTTCCTACATCATCCGAATATCAGTTTTTTAACAGAAATATAAAGACTTGAATAAAAAAAAAAACCCCACATTTAAACCTTTCAGCGCTAGACTCACACCCTCATCACCACATAATTGCTGGCATCTGTGTTTAGGTAAAGCTTGTATTTTTGTGTGAATCCACAATGCCGTCATCTGCCAACTGCTATACACCCACAAACAAAAACCCTTCTTAGTCAACAATTGTATTGTGTTCACAAGCGAGAGACTAATGCTGCAAGTATCTGAGTGTTTACAACTAGAACTAATAAGGCCATTCCAAAATGCACTTTTGCAAGTACATATGTTTTTAGGATGAGAGAAAAGAAGAAAGCATTCTGACCTTCTTAGGGATGCTGTCCAGCGTCTCGGGTCTGCTGATATCAAAACAGATGAGCACGGCATCACAGTCCGGATACGCAAGTGGTCGTACATTATCATAATACGAGGACCCTGCAGAACACAAGCACAGTGAGGGGTCAGGAGAAAAATGCTTCATTATAATAAAGCGGATGCTCAAATCAAAGAGCAAAACACTGCTAATGGTGTTCGCGAATGCTGTGGCACATACAAATTATGTACAGTGGGTCATACAGCAGGGCAGATGATATAAAAGAATATGTTTCTGCAGTGGTGAGTGCTTGAGCAGGAAGAGAGAGAGGTCAGTTTGATTTCCAGCACAGTCATTTCTTTCTTTTTGGCTTTGTTGGTGTCCATTCTGCTCATAATGTGTGTATATTGTGCACATTTTATAAAAGTTTTTAAGCCTCCTCTTTTCAAAGGGTTCGGGGCAACATTCCTGGTTTACCCATTGTTTCCCATAATGCAATGTGGCTAACTTGACAACATCTCCAGTGTAATAGGCTCTATGCACAACTGCACTACTTCCTGAACTTCAGCCAGCTCCTTGTTTCCTGTATACCATTATTGGACAATTTGATTAATTCAGGTGTGCTTGACCTCAGTAGTCACGGCAACAATAATCAAACACACCTGAATTAATCAATGTGTCCAATAATGCCAGACAGGAAACAAGGAGCTGGCTGAAGTTCAGGAAGTAGTGAAGCTGTGCATAGAGCCTATAGAATGAATTAAGAGTAATACAGCAAAGATTTTTCATGTCTTTGTTTTTATGCATTTAAAACATTTTACACAACCTACAAATGCTAAATAATTGGTTTTATTTCCAGTAAAATAACTGAACACCACTAATAAAATGTAATTGAGGTCATTTTCAGTGTTATTTTAGTATCATTGAGGTACTATTAAATAAAAAAACTGTTTTATTCATATTTTGAATTCGTTTTTGTATTTTCCCAATTTATTTTAATTTTAGTTAAAACTTTTTTGTGTATTTTTGACATTTTTAATATGTCTATATATTATTTCTATATCAGTTTTAGTTATTTCTAGTACATTACGCTTTTTTATATTTTATTTTGTTTATTTTATTCTAAGTAAAAAAGGTATAATTTTAGTTAACTATAACCCTTTTCCAAAAACTCTCTCCATGGCTTTGTTCTCAATGGAAAATGGACACTGCTTACTGTACGGTATATACTGCTTTATACATCTGTAAAATATTAGCACGGTATTAAGCTATTGTTGTCACCTGATCTCACTGTATTGTGTGTTTAAATTAGAGGTGTCCAGTTATAATCACTGAAATAAAACATTTTGAGTAATATTTGCTAATTGGTCAAGAAATAGATAAAAATCATAGCTATATTGCTTCCAGATAATTTGTGATTTTGGAAAAAAAAAGATAAGCAAGTTTAGGTCATAGGATTGTGGTATACATGTAGAAAATTTGCATAATGTGCACAGTATACATACTGCCACTGTCTACAAATGCCATACTATCTGTCTTTCCTGATCTCCCGAACTTTGTATTCATCTCTCACTCTCCTGTCCTTCCCTCGAGTGAGGACACAAATCCAGACATAGACAGTGAGAGATAGGGAGGGAAAGAGAGAGGACGTGTGAGGGTGACAATGAGTGTTTGAAGCGCTGATCAAAGCTATCAGTTATTATGGGCTGGCCTCGGGAGTCACCCTATGAGCTACGTGTCCCACAATCCTCTCTGGCAGATCTGTCAACCACAGCCACGGAAAGATGGTTGAATCAAATTTTTTGGATTAGAATGGAAATAAGGATAAGAAGAAACTAATAAAGTTTTATAGAGAAAGAGGCTGGAATGGATAGAAAGGCTGATATTGCTTGTTTGTTGTTTGTCGCCATGTTGAGTGTGCTAGTCAACAGGGACACTTCTCACTGCAACAGCTTCTAAAATACACTTGCTTACTTAGTGGTTTAAATGAGGACAAACTATAGACTTATATGGTTTATTTTTATATGAGGTTAATGCTGAACAAATATATTGATCATTGTTAGTTTGTTAGTTAATGCATTAAACAATGTTAACAAATGAGACCTTATTATAAAGTGCCAATAATAAATAATAATTATAAAAATAATACTTTATGCCTTCATAATGATAATAATAATAATGTTACCTTTCATAAAAGGTAAGATGATTCATATATATGATTAGTTTTATTATTACTATTATAAATAATAGTCATATTACAATGTCATATATTATTAATTTCCCTTTTTGTTATCATCATAATAATACTGTACCACTGATCTATATAATGACATTTAGATCAGTGTATTGTACCACTTCATAAAAAGGTTGAAATGTTTCTTCAACCTTTTTATTATTATTATATAAATTATAAATTATTATTATTAATAAAATAATAATAAAATGTGTTTTAATCATTTTCCTTTCATTAGGTATGAATTGAATGTCCCCTAAAAGGGCAAATCTGTCCATTTTTTTATTTTTATTATACTTTGCTAAGTTCTTGGGATAGATTTGTACCCACAGTACAGCTCAGTAAACACAACACACACACACACACACACACACACACACACAGTGTTTACTGTACAGCTGTGCCACATCGCAAGCCTGTAAACACTTCCTAGCACTTCTGTTGTCTGTAGCTGTTTAACAATCTAAACACCTTATCATTTATGGTCACTCGTCTCTGCCTATGCAAAAAACATTCATTTCCTGTCTTGTTTTGCAGTGGATGTTATATACCACTCCAGAAATCTCTGCCAGTTGTTTTATTTTCTAGACATTATTACTGTTATTATGTCTGTTAGTACTAGACATCATTTGTATCTTGTCAAGAACAGTGTGTCCATATTACTGTAAGTGCTGACCAGAATGTTTGCCAGTAAACATTCTCCACTTCCAGTCTCTAGATTCCCCTCTTGTCAGCAGTGTGTGTGTGTGTGTGTGTGAGAGAGAGAGAGAGAGAGAGACTGAAGCAGAACTCTATGGGATGTCATTAAGATTGTTGAAGATGTAGCCGTAAGCACAAGAGTGTCGGTTAGCTCAGGATCGAGCACCACACATATGCTCAACACACATCCGCAGACACATCATTAAGACCCATCAGAGACACAGCATGATTACTTGTGTGAATCTGTGTTTATGTTTGAATTTTTGTAGATCTAAACGAGCCTAAAGCTAATGAGCAAATAGGCTCAAATAGCAGAATTCAAATTCCCTCAATTCAGTTCACGCAAACATTTAAATTTAGTCATCATTTACTCACCTTCATGTCATTCTAAACCTATATGACTTTGTATATTTTGAAGAATGTTTGAACTGTTTTTGTCGATGCAATGAAAGTCTACGAGGTTCAAAAAAACATTGAATCCCACTATATTTTCTTTTGAATTCCACAGATGAAAAGTCATTTAGGTTAGGAATGACACAATATATTTAATTTTCCCTTGAAGCTCTATGAACAACCTGTGGTCCATGCAGTTGATTACCATTTTCAACGAAGTCCTCAGAATGTCACACAAAAATCACATTGATAGGTATGTTATTTGAGTGGAAGTCTTTGGTGTAAACATACCACTACAGCCTCATAGACTTCCTTACAAGTGGATTTCAGTCAACACGTTGTTTTTTGGTTTTACCAACCAAGGGGGGACTCGATATAACTGAAAATACAGAGGGAAATGCTTAAGATGCACACAACATTTAACAAAACAAATCACACTCGGTGAAACAAAAGAGCCTCTCATTACCATTCAGCGTTCTCATGACTCATTTCTCATTAGTCATCAAATTATTGCCCTAGTTCTCCAGATGATTAGGCCAATACTCCTATGTCCCATCCAGTTCTAGATTGTACAACCACAAATTCACTTCACACAATCTTTTATTACAAATCAACACACTGTGACAAATTAATGTTTATTCATACACTCTTAGAAAAAAAGGGTTCCTTTTTGGTTCTATATATGAAGCATAGGGTTCTTTACTCAACTCCAAAGAACCGTTTATGCTAAAAAAGGTTCTATAATGACAATAAAGAACCCTTTTGGCACGAAGGTGCTTTATAGGCTATTATTCATTCATATATTACATTACTCTGCAATAGTTAATTAAATAATTGTTTATTGAACTGTTGTAGTAACTTAATATCACATTTTAATCATGCTGATTTTTGGAGGAGAAAAACTGAAATGGCACTCTTCGTGTGATATTGATTAACTACATAAAATGATATAAATATATACATTTTATAACCCCCATATCTTGAATTTTGTGATCATTTACATGCTTTTATAAATACATTTTAGGGTCTTGATGTTTGTCAATAATATGAAATATTGAACCCAAAAGGTAGAACCTTTTTCCTGGTTACAAAGAACCCTAAAGAGGTTCCAAATACGTAGCGCTGATAGAACCTTTTAAGGTTCTACAGTATATAGAACCGTTTCTTCTAAGAGTGTATGTTTACATCATTTTGTAGCACTTAAAGCTAATCTCTTTTATGTCAAAATACATTATTTTATCCCAGCGTAATGTGTGGAGACAAATATAAGCAGTTGTTATCTTGGAAATAAAAATGCTTACATATATGTGTGTGTGTTGTTGTTTAAACTTAACATTTGTCAAGAAAAAGATTTTGTTGCTGATTCTACTTCTGGCTCATTTATCATGCTGGAGATGGAAGGTGAAGTCAAGTGCATTGCATTGGGGGATACGGTATTTAATGCAGTTTGCCCTGTTGCATGCTACACAATTTTCCCAAATGTTAAAGATCATCATGGTACTATATGCATACAAAATTTAAACGCTGAATACGTACTTCAGTATTTAAGTAGTATGTAAAACTTGCTGAGTTTCCTGAGTCAATTCGTTCATACCGTTTGTTTAATGAACCAAATGACACGAAAAAAGATTTGTTCATTTTGATGAACGAGTTTGAACAGGAGAGTCACGAACGCGCATCACAGAACAGAGCAAGGCGACCATTTGTGCTTATAAAACTTCAACTTTCTATTTTTTTTTTTTAATGAGTGATCGTTTCTCTTTATAAGACCCTTATTCAATGTCTGGAACCGTTTAAAGCCCTTTGAACAGTTTGCACTGAAACTGTCTTTTGGACCTTGAACCGTTTGGTTAACAGTAAAGTGCATTATATGGAGAAAAATCCTGGAATGTTTTCATCAAAAACCTTAATTTCTTTTCGACTGAAGAAAGAATGACATGGACATCTTGGATGACATGGGGGGTGAGTAAATTATCAGAAATATTTTTTTTTCAAAGTGAACTACTCCTTTAAGGGAGCGAAACTGGACAGCCCAAAAGTTATGAAAGATATCGTTAAAATAGTCACTACTTTACAAGTTGGTCTTATTACAAAGAAACAGAAAAAAAAAACAGAACAAAAAAAAAACACTTAAAAAAAATAACGACTTTATTCAACTATTTCAACTATTCAACTATTACCTTTAAGTATTTCTAAATACACATATACTATTGCACACATAGCCGCCGGGTGCCTGGCTGTTGTCAAGAGGGCTTACTGACACCCCTTTTAAACAGTGATAAAGTTCACAACCAGTTGAACTTCATTATCATGCTGAAACATGGACTCCTATGTCCCAGACTGTGTATGAGAGCACTTACAGTAAAGCAAAGATTTACTCTCGACAGGGTTACGGTCTGACCCCGGCACAACCCTACAGACGACAACAACAGTGGGAGAGGAAAACATTCCCATAGGAACTTAAAAATGGAGATGACAAGAAAAGAAATTCCCATAAAGGACTTTTATAGCAGGGTGGGGAAACATGCAGAGGCCTAGAGCCGGGGATTTATGGGTCACGCTTGCTGAGAAACCCCCGAAGTGTGTGTCAGGATGAGTGTGTGTCAGCAGTAGTGTTGCTTAACACCAAGTGTGCTACAATCCACACTGGTAATACTGTCCAAACATATATACACAGCCTGGAACTAGGGCTGCACGATTAATCGCACGATGTTGTTATGCGCATCTAATCAATAAAGCCGGTTCCTTGATTAGTAGTAAATCACCTTCACCTGCTTTCAGATGGAGCGCCATTTACTACAACGAGCCGTAGATCACTGACAAGCTGAGCCAAATCGAGTTAAAATCGAGGACAAATCGGCAACGATATTTAATGTGATTTGGCTCAGCTTGTCAGTGATCTACGGCTCGTTGTAGTAAATGGCGCTCCATCTGAAAGCAGGTGAAGGTGATTTACTACTAATCAAGGAACCGGCTTTATTGATTAGATGCGCATAACAACATCGTGCGATTAATCGTGCAGCCCTACCTGGAACATATTACTTGAGTTCTGGCTAACTAAGTTCTGGCTTGTTTCAAAGAAGAGAAGCTAGTATCCACACCAAGCCATTACATTATATTACATATCCCACCCAGAGATACAGTCCAAACCTCAAAAGCAATATAACAGGATCATATCCTACTCTAAATTCATAAACTCTGTATTGTCTGTCTATTGTGTATTGTTAAATCAAAGAAGTTAGAGTTCTGCTACCTGACTCTTGTGAGTCACTCCAGCGAACCAGAGAGCAATTTTCAATTACTCTAATACAAAAACACAAGGGGTCAGCCAGGCCATGGGAGCGGTCAGCAGGGACAGGAATGAACCACGTCCATGCACTAGACTGGCACCAGGATTTGTTACAGTAGAATGTTTGCTATTGCATCTATCCGTCTATCCATGAGGAGGTTTTAAAATGTACACTCCCAGACTGTCCTAATCAGTCTGACGCCACTAGAGAGTATAAGTCAGAGTAGATCACTTGCTATGTTTGGAGTGGAATACTAGTATACTAACTATAGCATGAATGATATAACGTATATATTTATGATTATTATATATGTAATGAACTTAGCCATAAGAATATAATGAGCCAGTAAGAGCTGTGTGTGTTATGTGAATGTGGAACAGTGTACATGATCGTTATAGTTGACTGTATCACGAGCATGTTTTTTTTTAAGCGAGTGGTGTGAAAAAAAGAGTGAACAATATCAAATTGTTAAAAAAAATCTGACATTTCTTCTGCCAAAGCCGCTTTAAGGCAAGTCTACAAGGTTAGCAAAAAACAGTGTAACATTGTGGTATGCAGAGATAGAGGCTTTTTAAAAATAGATGTCAATGGAGGAGAGGCTTCACTACGCTGAATAAACCGCTTTTGTGAGGAAACAGCTTATCATTTAATGAATCGACAGCGTCTCGGCTAATCTTCAACATGTTTGCTCTTAAATATTCATTTTGAATTTACCTATTTTTCAACTTGACACAGAGAAAACAATGGTGTTTTATAAGATAAGTCACGGAGAGGTAGGATTCAGTTGACGGCACATGGTATCCGCAAACAGTGACCGACTGTCGCACAACTCTGAACGAAATTCAATGACGTCGAGGCTGTAATTTGATTGGTTATCAAGTCAAACGTGATCTAAGTTACAATGTTTTCCCATTTTAGAGCCATGGACCATCGTATCTTCCAGTAATAAGACCATCTCTGTGTCTGGTTCAACGTCAAATGCAGTGCATTGTGTGATCCCGTATTGTGAACCATGTGCTCTGTTGTATACTGCAGTTTGGTAAATGTAGGAGGTCAGTCATGTGTTTTGATGATTTCTCAAAAATAAGTACATAAAATTTTGCCTACTACGCATTTATTTTTCACATAAAAGCGGGCACGGTCATTGTAATTTGAATGTGTTGAGAAGTCCGGGTTTATCCACTGATATTTTAGCTATACAAAATATGATTTTGCAAACTGCTCCTTGTTTTTGAATAATTTTCATTTAATATCGTAACCATCAACACACTGGTTTGTAGCGCATATTATTTTACCATTTGCAGCATTTTGTTATTCTTCTAGTTGTTTCCCAACAGGAGCAAATAAATTGGAAGTCTTGGCACATTCACAGAAAATGGCTTACTGTCGTGATAAAAAATATGGTGGATAAAAACAGCAGTATATTATGTATAGCATACTATTCAGACAATGGTTTCATTTGATGCCATGCCAGATCTTACCTGATGTATCCCACATGTTCAGCTCAATGCGGTGCTTATCGATCTCAAAGCTCGCAGTGTAGTTTTCAAACACCGTGGGCACATAATTCTGCAATGAAAAATCATATTACTGGTACATCATTTTAGTGGACTATGACAGTACATCAACTATTTAAAGTCGGCATGAAACAGAAGTTGCAATGGTGTTTTCTTCACTATTGTGATGTATATCTGAGTGAAACGGCTTCTCAAACAAGAGAAAATGTAGGGCGGGAATTAATTTTGTCTATGCGCTGATTTCATGCAGCCGGCATTTTGCAACGGCTCCCGTGGGAACAAAACCGGAAGTGTCACTTTAAATCATAGGAGAGTCGCGAATGCAATGGCATATTGTTATGTTTAATGTAGAAATTTGTTATTCTAAAAATGTACATAGATTTCTTTCATAGTTTAGACAATATACAGTGAAATTTATAAATTTGTAAATACACTTTTTAAATATATATTCAGAACATAAAAAAAGACGCAGGAACGAACTATACACATATCCTATATTGGATATTAACATCTAATAGTATAAATCACGGCAGCAGCTTCAGGTTGATAGTCCAAGACATTGATGTCTCTCTGTACTTCCGGGATTCTTCCCACCGGAGCCTCGCTTTCGATTTCAAAATGGCAGCTGCGTGAAATCAGCGTATAGAGTGCCGAAGTTACGACGTCACTCTGTAGGCCAAAACGCTGAAGTGAGTTTGCATTTTAGCACTTCCGGTGGCTTGCTCTAAAGTCTATGGGATTTTTGAATGGGTTTTTGCTAAATCGCCTGAAATAAGGTCTGTGGTGAACAAAGCCTCTAAAAATGTTCACGTTTTGATCTATAACATAGAACACACAGTTATAACCTGCTTGTGTTTTTTTAACTTTATTGTGTAAGTTTTGGACTAACTAGACAAAACGTGTAAGGGTCACAACTATTTTTTCCAAAAGTCTTTGGGGAAAATGCATAGCTTTTTGATCGAGGGAACCCATGCGCCGTCCTACAAAGTGACGTCATTACTTCTGCACTCTATTGGGAATTGATTGGATGGTTGTGGTTTGCTATATTGCTAGATGATGCATTGTGAGTGACAAGTTGCCCCGCCCTCACATCATCAGAAAAGACATATACGTAGCAGCAATTTTGATTTCATGTTGACTTTAAAATAGCTTACATTTTGAACAAATTTTTGTGTGATCTTTTCTTGTGTGAAACAATAAATGATCTTTGTTATCCGAATCTAACCTCGCGCAGCCTACGGTTAGTCAGCTATTTTAACAAAATAAGTTGCATAGATTGGTCTAAATTGAGAAGTAAAAGTAAATTTGATTTTCTCTTGGCTGTCGAGTTGCTCAGACTAAAACATAATCGCTATTATGCAACTGGTCCTAACTTACAATATAACTTTTATAGTTTTAGTGAAATGTTATTTGAAAAGAACACTAGTTTTTCACTTCAGCGTCTCTTGTCATTTCGCCTACCTCCGTGCCGAGTTAAAACACCTTTTTTTTGCGCTCCAGTGCGAGGACATCATGCAGTTAACTCATAACAATGCATGAAATTGAATCGCATAATTAAATCAGATTCAATAAAAGATGTTAATTGGTTTAAAACCTAAAACAGACATACAAGGCAACTACGACTGTTGTCATCACTCCACTCGGCTAATTTAGTAACTTATTTTCTGTTTTTATAGTAATATGACAATGATAAATGATGGGTTCACCTCTGGGTAGCTGTCCTTGGCGAACACATGCAACAGCGCAGTCTTTCCACACTGAGTGTCACCGACCACCACGATCTTACAGCGACTGCACTGTCCTTCCATCATCATCATCACTATCAGCACCGTCCTAGCGCTTAACCAACACCATCCGCTGCCTGGTGACGGAGCTTTATAACGCAGAATGAATGATTCAGAGTGAGTCTGTCTGAGCTGACGGGTGTGTGCCAGGGAGAGAGTCCACTCGCACTGGCGTGGCGCGCGCCCCTCCCCGCCAGTCCTCCTGTCAGTCTCCTGGTTCCCACGGTGACACCACGAGCTGAGTCTCGCGCGTCACGCGCCTCGTGCTCTCTCTCTCTCTCTCTCTCTCTCTCTCTCTCTCTCTCTCTCTCTCTCTCTCTCTCTCTCTCTCTCTCTCTCTCTCTCTCTCGACTCAGCTCTCAGACCCTTGATTTCTTATGACACGTTGCCGATCTAACCTTCCTAATGACTGAGGTTTGGGCATGGTGTAAATTACGATCCCTCTGGCTCGTGTATAGAAATAGTGATTAACGCATCACTGAATCCAACCTCCCCCCATCCAGGGTACCCAAGGTCATGCAAAATATAATTAAAATACCTAACATGCACTCGGAACATTAGTGAAACTTAAAAAAAGTCAGAAAGTGTTAGCCTACCTAAGAGAGAGAGAGAGAGAGAGAGAGAGAGAGAGAGAGAGAGAGAGAGAGAGAGAGAGAGAGAGAGAGAGAGAGAGAGAGATTGATTTCTCGAAGAACAACACAAGTCATCTGAAAAACTGCGTCTTTTTGTCTATCTTTGATTAATTTAATTGCTTTTTCCAGCTTTTGAGTAATAACTTTATCTAGAACCATACAAAAAAGATTGATCAAATGAAGAGATGTGGAACGGTTGTAGCCTATTTTATAGGATATGTGGAACTGCTACATTTTTAGTTAGCCTACTGTTTGACTTTTACATTTATTTTGTGTTTGAACTTAATAATGTCAGCATAAAGCACATGTATTCTCAGATCTTTGAAAAATAGCTAACTTTTAAAATAAATGGCAATCCATCGGCGTAATGAATAGCATCAGTTCTTTTAATTAGTAAATATTGCATTACATATTAAAATATTAAAAGTTAACGTTTTTAGTTACAATGATTTTCAACAGCCTTATTGTAAAGTTATGTTTTTCTGTCAAGTCATATGGTCAAGGTTAGCAAGTTTGTGCCCAAAAAAAGAGAAGCATGTTGTCTGCAAGAGGTCCTTTCGCATTCATTGTAAAAGTAATGCCGTCATCTTCTGTTTACTGAAGGGATTGCAGATGTTGTGTGTTGTAGACACGTGCTTACTTTTTTAGACTTGTGGTGCACCATAAAATCTGATTGCAAGGGGGACATCTGTGTTTGCTCTGTTTAGTTTACTGCAAGATTAGGCCTACTGCAATCATTGTCTTTTTAAATGCCATCGTGCGTCTCAACTTCTTTACATGGGCTCATCGTGTTTAACTTTAAAACTAGCGTTGTAGTCGTAATAGTATAGTAACTAGTTTAAATCCTATGTATTATAGGAACATTTCGTTTAGTTCTGGTGATGAAGTCATACTCTGGTAGTCTATTATATTAATTTGGCCTCAGGAATTTTGTTCACGCCCTAAAAATAGCTTATTGACGATCCCATCCACACCCATTTAGCGCTTCCTTGCTTTTACCAACAGGGGGAGACAAATACCACAACACCACGAATTTGTAGCCTATACCTATTACGAGAGCACAAATTAGTTAAGCGTTTTATGTTGTTTCATTTAACATTTCATCACTAACCACAGTAGGTTAGCCAATATCCAACCATATTCCTGTTGTCCATGAATATTTTTCACATTTCATATTCCTTAAGTGTTATTTCTTGTAGAGTCTGTTTTTTGTTTGTTTGTTTATTTGTTTGTTTGTTTGTTTGTAAGGCCAGCTGCACTCAACTGCTGTCATTCATTGTGAGGGTTTTTATTTTATATTAGGCTATATATTCCTCTTACATGCAGGTTGCATACATTTTTAAGTTTACATCCAATATTTCTGATGTAGGCCTATGCTTTTTTTTTAAAGAAAGATTTGAGATTTTAGGAATCTTTTAAAAATGTTAATCCACTTAAACAAGCTCTCATTCCCATCTAGATTACTGTAATACTTTTTGGCACATAGTCCCATAAAAAATAACGACTTTGTATTGTGTGATAAATGGTACTCCACTTTTTTTGGAAATAGGCTCATTTTACCACTCCCCCAGAGTTAAACAGTTGAGTTTCACCGTTTTCAAATGCATTCAGCCGATTTTCTGATATTTAGAAGAATATCTGTAACCAGACAGTATCTGGTCTCATTGACTTCAATAGTTGGAAAAAAATATACTATGGAAGTCAATGAGACCAGAAACTGTCTGGTTACTGATATTCTACTAAATATCAAAAAATCGGCTGAATGGATTCGAAAATGGTAAAACCCAACTGTTTAACTCTGGGGGAGTTGTAAAATGAGCCTATTTCCAAAAAAAGTGGGGTATCCTTTTAAAGGTTATCATTTATATGAATATAATGGAGACTAAATATAATTGTCTAGACACATATATAAGTTTTCCACCATTTTGATTGTTTATGTTTTTCACCATCTGAAATCTGGTGATATTAGTTTTAACATATAGTTTACTCTATTATAAAATGTATAGCATGCCACACTACTGGAAACTGTCATTACTTGAAATGTCATGTCAATGTTTTTTTTTTTTTTTTTTTTTGGTGTGGTCATACACTTGGTCTGATCTGGTCATACACATACCCCTGGTTTCACAGAAGAGGCGTAAGCCTATTTCCTGACTAAAATACAACTTTGAACTGATTTAACTGAAAGCGACTTACACTGGCAAATCTTAAAATATGGCAGTGCCATTGTTTTGTCTCAAGATGCACACCGGTATTGTTTTTTTTTTAATCTATAGGGCATGTTTATTAAAGCTACTTAAATGTCCTAATTGAAGTAAGGCCTAATCCTGTCTTATTCTAAACCCTGTCTGTGAAACCCGACCTATTTGGTCAAGTACTGACTGAGTGTGCTGTGGACATGGTTACATAAAGAACTGTCTATCTAAATATTAGCCTAAAAGCCTGTTTGTTTGCTTGTTTGTTGGTCAGCAGTCAGTGGGTATTTAGTGTCTTAGCCCATATAAACAGTAGTTATTTATCTACATCTGGCATAAGTCTGAGCAAGTTTAAACAAGTAGCCCACTTAATTTACAACTGAAGTGAATGTGTGTGAATGTACCCCACGCCTCCAGATCTCAGGGGGCCAAAGAAAGCTAATTTTTATCCGGCGCTCCAGCCTCATTCTCTCTGTCTTGCTATGTGTGCACAACCTATATCAGTCCCAGAATGCATCAGATGCATTGCTGTACTCACAGTGTAACCCACTTACAACTAAACCAGACTCAATAGGGAGCTTATTCACACAGTATGGACCAGCGTTAAATATGGTCAAGATCTCTCTCTATCTCTCTTCCATTTCAGTCTCCATATCAGAATGGCCTTGTAAACTTTTATTACCCCTTATATGTCATGCAGGAAAGAGATGAAGCCCGATGTTCTAATTACCAGAAGGTTACACCAAGAGGAAAATGTTATTGCACTCTCATAGCTCAGGGGATTTAAACAGAGAGTTCTCTGTCTTGTTTTATTTACTGTATATAAACACTTTGTCTCAGATGTTTCTCCTAACATTTCATATAGAGACACAAATGAGATCATTATTAACACAAAATAAGTAGGTGATATATGTGAGTGATAATACTTATTTTACTATATATATATATATATATATATATATATATTCACAGATAGATAGATAGATAGATAGATAGATAGATAGATAGATAGATAGATAGATAGATAGATAGATAGATAGATAGATAGATAGAAAGATAGATAGTCAGACAGACAGATAGACAGATAGACAGATAGACAGATAATGAAATGCAGTATGCAATGTCAATATGTTTATATTTTAAGTGCTGGAGGCAATTGAGTTTCATAACATTTGGCACACAGGTTTTTCCTGCCAGCAGGACTTTGCCCGACTCTTTGGCCATTAGAGGATTTATGATACCATTGGTGGGTACAGTAAGACTGGCACACAAACAACAGACGTTATTTGCAAAGAGCTCAAGCAACTAAGCCGCAGTTAACAAGACATTGGGTGGCTTCCAAGACCACAACAATTTTTAGATTTCCAAAGCAATTTCTTTTTTTATCACTGTTTCTAAAGTACCGATGACCTAAGAAAAGGAAACCAGTTTCTTCATATTTCATCTTTTTTTTCTGGTTTGATCTGCAGCTTCTAAACTGGTTCAGCCCCATGACCTACAGTTCACTTCCTGTTTCTCTCAAAGCACTTCCTTTGCACTTGCTGATGAGTCAGAGTGCAGTTTCAGTGACCTTTACTATTGCAGTGGGTGGCTGTGTGTATGTTGGTATAAATGTGTCGGGGTGTGGTGTGTGATTTAGTGTGTAAAAGCATGCCTAATTTGGCCGGAGTTGTTGCCAGCACCGTTATTTAATGTCAGAGCACTCACAAACACATGGACGCAATGCACCGCCTTCAAGTTTTAACAATGGTTGTGTGAATTTACTGATTTCCAGATCGGTCTTGGAGAATAGAAGGAATAAATAGACATTTCCTCTTGTCCTTCTGGTTGCACACAAACTCATAAGCATGCCTCCACAGTCATGCAAAGGACACACACGTCTCTACACACATCCGTTCCACTACATACAAAAACAACACTTAAAAATCCAGACAGTGGAGTTGTTGTGAACTGTGGTTTTAACATGCACACCCCTTGATCACACAGGCGTTATGTAGCATTTTGATTTCCTGGTTCAGTTTCCTTTAGAGCAAATTATCACGAGAATGAACCTTATTGGTTCTCGCACATCAAGTAACATGCTTGAACTGAGCTTCCGTTTACCACAACTGATGTGTGCTCTGGTGAATGTTTATGGTTAAAGCTGTCTATGGAGGGGCAGAAATCTCTCATGTTTCATTTAAAATATCTTCCTTTGAGTTCTGAAGATGATCAAAGTGTAATTTTTGTGTGAACTTTTGGTGGATTGTGTCTTAAAATACAATAAAATATGATAGTTTGTACAGCAGTCATACTCTGTAGCTTGGCAACATGATAATCAAATGCTTTAGCTTCTGTCTGAACCATTTATATTGACTCAGCATGAACCTGTGGCCTTGTGCCTATGGCTGAATCACAGCAGCATTCAATGCGATTGTTTCTTTAAAATAAGAAAACCAGATCTAGTTGTCTGAAGCAACATGTCTATTAGAGTATTGCAGATTTTCAAAATTATTTTCTTATGAAATTTACTTTTTTGCCGATTTATTTATTGACAGATCTTTACAACAAAATATGTAACATACGCTGAACCAAATCAATTTACAATACAAATAAATAAACCATATTTAAGGTTACAATTCAATAGCCCACACATTTCTAAAGAAAAACAAAAGATTAATCTGTGAAAGTGTATTTAACACTCAGCCAGAATTCCACTCATTCTCTCGTCTGAATTTCAGCTGAGTGGTAAAAAAGCTTGACTGCATTTACTAAATTGAAGTCAGCACAGCTGCCTGTCAGCGCATAAACTCCCTCATTGGGCTCTTCAATCCATTATTCTCCCCCCTCAATTCCATTTCTCCGGGCTTTGCAGCTCGCCACGCCTCGCCTCGTTTTTTCTCAATAGTTGTCAGAGCCTCGGGTCACTCACTAGTCGTCGTGAGGCATCCTCCACTCCCTTTCTTTCTCTCTGTCTCCCTGTCCTCCACCTTCTCAGGCTCCAGCATCCTTTTTGCAAAGGCTGAGAAAACCTTGGACCGCGAAGCCGTTCGCAAATTTGAGGTTGTTTGAGCTCTTTATTATTTGCCTGAGTGAGGCAGGAAAACAAACGCGAGTCTTTTCTCCTCAAAAGTTCTCTACCCAAACTCCAACCATGTCCGGCGAAGACGCACCTGCCCAGCAGCAAAACGCCGAGGAGCAGAAGCAGCCGCAGCAGCAGGAGACCAAGACGCCCGCCGAGTCCCCAAAAACCGAGAGCAAACCAGACCCACCGCCCACCAGCGCGTCCACCGAGGCCGCTGCTGCCGCCGCCGACACCCCAGCGCCCGCCGCCGAGAAAGCCCCAGAGGAGGACACTTTCAGCTACAGGGCTCTGGTGCTCACCGGTTATGGCGGGTACGATAAGGTAAAGCTCCAGGTGAAGAAGGGGAAACCGGTGCTCAAGAGCGGCGAGGTGATGGTGCGCGTGAAAATGTGCGGGCTGAACTTCGCCGATCTGATGGCGAGACAGGGACTGTACGACCGACTCCCGTCCCCGCCGGTGTCCCCGGGTATGGAGTGCTCCGGGATCATCGAGGCTGTCGGTGAAGATGTGACTGACAGAAAGGTAGAGCAAACTCACTTTATTCTGTGCAGACATTTGATTTATTGATATTAATATGCGTTCGGCGTTGTAATTTTTTTTCATTTTATGACATAGCTAACGAGTTTGTTCAACACATAACGTGTTATAAAACTGTTTTCTCAGGTATGTAGCCTATATATTTAATTATCTTTAAAGCTGTTCCAAAAAAAAAAAAGTCAGTCATTCGAAGAGACCCAAAGTCCTCTCATATTCACTCGCCACCGGAGACAAAAGAGGAGCGGGAGGGGCGCCGGTAGCCTTGTTTCAAAAGCACCGGAGCTCTTGTCGCGTCTACCCGAGCAATGGGCCAGAACGCTAAACGTTAACGGGAGCGCGAGTTTTGCTTGAGCGCGGGGGGAATGGAAAGTAACAAAAAACACCTTGTGGTACTTTATGCACACAGCTAAATAATAACGCTCATATTATGAACGATGACATATCGAGTCACGATCAATGTATGCAGATTGGTTTATTATAATAGAAGCGTTTGATTTTATGGCTTCAGAGTGTGAATTGAAGGAACCACCACCCTCTTTGTGAGATTGACGGGTTTTGAGAAGTCTCACCTGAGACGCGTCAATTATAGTCGTATAAAGTATTGAGATAAAGCTTTCGACATTGTTAATTCACTTTCAGGTGTTTGTGCGCGAGTGGAGGACTCTCTCCCCACGCGCAGGAAAAAGGGCGAGGCTCGCAAGGGGGGGAAATGCTAATCGCACGCGCCTTTTGTCATCTGCCTCGCGCATTGTGACATCGACATACTCTCTGACATCATTCATCAGAAGTGGCAGATTTTTTCTTCTCTTTTACCCTCTTTACGAATTAAAGTTCATCCCTTGAGGCCTATATAAACGTAAACGCCTATTTCTGTAGGCATCGCGCCAGCAATGCAATTTCTTAGTATTACCATATTTGATATAGTTGGCCACCGATTCAAATAATGTAAATTAACCTAATACTCCGTCGGGTTACTTTCTCAGCCCTAAAGATCCACAGAACACAGCGGAGTCTTAGTGTGACGTGGACTGATTGACTTTCTATGCGCTCCTTATGAACAAATCGATGAGTCATGCCTGGTGGTCGCTGCTGGTCTCCATGGAAACGTATCATGGCAACGCCATGCACCGGCGCTGGCTCTCTTTCTCTGTGTGTGTGTGTTGAAAGGATTTGATATTTGTGTTACTGAGAACAATAAACATATTTAATGAGAACCAGTCGAGGTAAGACGTTTAATAATTGTGTGAAATGCAGATTAAAACCTGAGTCTTTGTATGTTAATGAGTTAGAGAGTGAGAGAGAAAGAGGGAGAGAGCAAAGCAAGCACTAGGCGTTGGCTGGTGGGTGATGCGGAGGAGGAAGATAATGGTTCAGCCCTTCCTCAGCCTTGTCTGTCAACAATATTGAATTTAAAAGGTCATGGTCCACCCTATCTCTCTCGCTCTCTCTATATTACCATGTCAGCAAGCAAACAATTGCTTCATCTCACATTTGGAGACCTGTGTTTGGCAAAGCTGACATTGTTTGGTGAGCATGTGAGGTGAGGAATCTGCTGATTGTGATATCCAGAAAATTACTCTTTCTTAGAGGAAGAGACCGATCTCTGTAAAGACCCTCTTGAGAACTGTAGAGGTGAATGCTAAAGGCCATGGCATCCTCTCACATGACTTGACAGATGTTATTCCTAAACTGCTCTCTTGTGCCCACTCTTAGTATATATTAGCATTTTTTCATGAATAATTTATATAACTTGTTGCTTATGCGCACACACACACACACACGCACACACAATATTTATCAGAGTTCTGCTGTGAGGATCAGATGCATCTGTTCACAATTATCTTCCTTTGGACCACATTGTCAGCCTGGAATTTCCTCTCTCTCGCTCTCTCTCCCTCCCTCTGTTTGTGTGTGTGTGTGTGTGTGTGTGTGATTTGACAGGTCGATGATAAACAGCGACGCAGTGAATACCAGTAAGTGAGCAGCAGGGACACATGCCGTTTTAGCTGAATGTGATGGTGCCGTGTAACGATTTTCATCGGGAACCATTTTAAAAATAAGATTGTTTACATGGTGTCCTGATGTCTTTTCAAGTAGTTGGATTTAAGAGCAGTTTAACTGCACTATTAGAGTAGAGTTACGGCGAAGTTGTTGCCAAGATTTGTTCAGTTACTACATCAACATACTAGAGTTGTGTCATTGTAGAATAATAAAAAAAACATTTTTACTGCGCTGTAAATGACAGGAGAACAAGAGAAGTGGTAACAATATTTTGACAAAGCGTAGTCAAGTACTTGCACTATGATGGAAGTATGACATAATTTGACAATTGTAGGGATTAAACAATGTAGATTAGTATAGTTTCACCAGGTGCCACATAAAACAAGGAAAAATAAATGGATATACTTAAAGTCAAACTCTGATGGCAGTAGCTTGTAGTGCAATTTAAGTATTTTAAATTTGCATTTAATACTTTTTTCTGTATAATTGTTCTGCATGGAATCTGATAATAAGACAAAATTCCCCAAAAGACCAGCTTCCACAGTATTAAACTTATCTGTGTGCAATCCATGAAAAACGTTCCGCCGAGTGGCAAGTCAGTAGTTAAAAAAAATCCATTTTATTTTTATATGAAAAAATAAATAATATTTATATAATGTATATATTTCCACAATTTTGACTTTTTTTAGTTCATTTTAAATCCCGCAGCACAAAAAAAGTGAAGAAAAAATATTAATTTGTGTAATCTCTAGAGTAATGAGGTCATTGAACTGCTTGCATATTAATTATTAAAAAAATAATCAAGCTATTAAAAATAAAGCTATTTATTTTAGTACACACCACAGGACATGTCAACTTCCCTAAAGTATTTCATGTCACCATTGAGTTTAAATAGATATCGAAATATAGCAGAAATCCATTATTAATTAGTTCCTGCATAATTAATTGCTATTTCATAGATGCAACAGTGTATTTTTGCATTGATTGCACCCCACCTAGAGCGTGCTGGGGTTAAGCGTCTTGCTCAAAGGCACAGTGGTGATAAAACTGGATTGTGATCTTAATATCTCCCTGCCCCACGTGGGATTCTGAGTGGCCATCCTTTGTGCTTTCAGGCCGGAGCCTTAACCGCAGGGATACTCCTGTCACATACTAAACAAACACAGATGAAATAGACAAAATCAGTGCTGGGAGACAGCAAAGCTTTATGGAGCAGAATCCTATTTCCACAGCAACAAGATCACAAGTTCGCCGACAGATGTATTTCATGAGCCTAATGCATTAGCCACTTTACCCTTCACAGTCAGTGTGTGTGTGTGCGTGTGTGTACAAGTGTGTTTGAGTGTATGTGCATGCTTACAGGAAAGGAAGAGAAGGGAGAGACTCGTGCAGCCAGTGACAGACATCTCACAAGACCTTGAGCTGGCCTTAATCTTTGCAACCTCAGCTGAAAAGTGTTTGTTTTTGTGCAAGCACAGAATACAAAGTATGATAAGTTTGTGACACAAGTGTGACTGTTGTGCAAGTCTGACGAGAGAGAGAGAGAAAAGGAGGGTGGAAGAGATTTGGTTTCCCCGTATGGTGAGTCATGATCATAATTCCTGGCCGAGACATGAATGCCCATTGATCTGTGATGTGCAGAAAGTCCAATTAAAGGAGGAAGAGGAATGGCAGAAAGCAAGACTGAGATGTGGAAGACGAGATGAGAGAGACAGGGAGGAGAGATGAAATGGGGCACAGACATATCGGCTTGGGAGTAGCCCCGCTCTCTAATTGGACAGTATAGACATAGATGCCCATGTGTCCCTTGGGCCTATTAGACTGTGTGTGTGTGTGTGTGACTTCCTGTCGGTGAGAGAAGCGCTGGGTATATTAGTGTTTTGTGTTCTACTTTGAAAAAAGCTTCTGTGTGTGTGAGGTTTCTGAAGCTCCGTTGAACATTTGTGCCAAGTTTGTGTATCCTCAGAAAGAAATAGCGAGAGGTGCTTTTCCGACATTGTGTGTGTGTTGTCTTCTCTCAAGCTCATTGAGGCTGAAGGATCTGTCTGCCCCCTGATGAGAGGAACTGATCTTAGAAATAAAGGAAGACGGAGCATGATAGAGGGGGAGATGGGAGATGAAAAGAAGTGATAGATGGAGAAAGAGTGGTGGAGGAAGTGGAATGTTTATGATGCTACTGATTGAGAAGATACACAAGTGGAGGACGGGACGTAAGTGTTGAGGTTTTTTTTTGTGCATGTTTCAAAGGTCGGATCAGTCAGTGTCACTGCCTTTATGAGTTTTGAACACCGCTTGAAGGTGAAGTGCCATTTGTTGGTGCAAGTTAGCGAAACCAAACAGAGTGGCAAATGGCAAATGTTTCTTTGAGCTGCTTGACCGGTCTGATATGACAACACTGGGTCAACCAATGACTTGAAAACGATTCTGGACTGCTATTGGTGCAGGAATTACAGTATGCAATTTATTTAGAGATTTATTAGTTGTACTTGCTATTCTGCCCTACAAAGGCAAATGACGTTAACTCACCAGAGTGTGAAAGCGAGAAAAATAGTTACTGTATTCTGCAAAACAATAATGGGTCATACAAAGGCAAAATACCTTAAAGGGATACTCCACTTTTTTTGGAAATATGCTCATTTTACAACTCCCCCAGAGTTAAACAGTTGAGTTTTATCGTTTTCGAATCAATTCAGCCGATTTTCTGATATTTAGAAGAATATCAGTAAAGGCGGGCGTACACGGTGCGATTTTCTGCTGTTTTATGAGCTCGCCGATGATTTTTTCAATCGGGAGTAATCGTGTGGAAATCGGTTATGCTCGCATGTCGCGGCTCGTATCGTGTGCGAGGAAGATACGAGCCGAGCACCTCTCGACCTCCCGATAATTTTTAAGCATGTCTAAAAAGTTCGGGAGCTGTCGGCTTGCATTCGTGAGGTGTTTGCGGTTGAATGAGCCGATTTGTCGATCTATCTGAATTTGACCAATCAGGAGCTGAGGAAATCCAGAGAAGAAAGACGAAAATGGTGTGGACTACTAGAAACACTGCTTTAATTAATGTTTTTATGATGATGACTTTGTGAAATTTTAACTAAACAGCATCTCCCTTGTTCCTACTGGCCAGTATATGGCATATTTCATTCTGAAACATCTGCTATTATTATGCTATTGTTTTTGATAGTTATGCATTTCTTACAGATTCTTACACGACGCGATGATCATTACGTTTGTATCTTCGTAAAATCAAGTACAGTTTGTTTACAGCCTGAGCTTTTTTATTAATGCCGACAGAACAATGTTGCCAGATATTGCTACGAAAAACAAGCAAAAACTAACAAAAACAAAGAAATTATATAAAAATCTGAAATAAGTTCAAAGCTTGTATATTTCGAACCACTTTAATAACTTCCAAAAGTGTGACATTAATCCAAAAAACAAGTCCAGATACAGTCACCTCTCCATTATGTGGATCTGACAACACGGGATCTGGCACCCGCGCCCTCACTCACAACGCGCTCAAGGCAAGCTCACTCAAGCCCTATTGCTTTTTCGCAGCAAAAAAAATAATTGCAAACACTCACATGAGGTGGTTTAAACGGCTAATTAATCATTCAGAGAGCTTGAAATTTATTTTTTTTTAACGTGCAGTAGCCTACCGTAACTACGTTTTTTTAATTCACACACACACACACACACACAGGGGTGACCAGACGTCCGTTTCCCGGTGCTGAAAATGAGCCTATAGCAAAATAATCACGGCTTGTATCAATATTTTATATGCAGTTATGAGAGAGTTTTTAGTGAGAAACTTTGTGCGATTCATTCTGAATTCAGCAGGTCATAAAATCGTGTCGTGTATCACTGCCTCCGTACGATTTTTGGATAAACTCACTCATAACGTGTGCCTGGACATACGATCTTCCGACCATCAGAATTCGTACCGTGTACGCCCGCCTTAACCAGACAGTTTCTGGTCTCATTGACTGCCATAGTATATTTTTTTCCTACTATGGAAGTCAATGATACCAGAAACGGTCTGGTTACAGATATTCTTCTAAATATCAGAAAATCGGCTGAATTTATTCGAAAACGGTAAAACTCAACTGTTTAACTCTGAGGGAGTTGTAAAATGAGCCTATTTCCAAAAAAGTGGAGTATCCCTTTAACTTCTAATTTATTGACCATTTTGACTTTTATCGCTCCATACAAACATTTCTATGAAAACAATGATAGCCTTAGAATAACATTTAGTGAGTTCTATCTAGGAAGGCTTAATATTACATCAATAGAATACCATTCACCCTTTTCTGACAAAACATTTAGGAATGTGCTTATATCTGATGACATTGTGTTTATGTTTTCCAGAATTAATGAAAAAACTCTGTATTAATACATTTTTCTGGACAGAATGGAAAATCCACATGTACAGACTAGAGTTCTCACTTACAAATTCTATCTAGTTTATGACCGTTTACAAACAAGGGAGTCTAACAACAAACTGATTTTAAGGAATGTATTAAATTAAAAAGAAAATGAAAAGAAAGAATGTTAAGAGGTAAATAAAATGAATAACGTTGTATCATTTAATACTGGTGCAATTTGTGCATTAAAGGTTAGTTTGACTTTAAATTCAAAATAATTTAAATGGAATAAGTCTTACTATTTTTTGAAAATGTTAAATGACAATGGATTCCATCCATGGATTTTTAAGCTGCGGTCTAAGTTGTATTTGCTGGGTTGGTTTGTGGGCGTGGTAGTAATGTTTTCTTCTCACCAGGGGAGGTGTGTCGTGAGGCGTCCCCAACTGGCTTGCGTTGTTTTCTGTCAGGAAGTGGACTGTCAGATTGGCAGGCAGCTTTTTGAGTGAACTAACCCTTTAATGTGGTCTATTGGGTTTAAGTTGGTTAAATGACTAATGGGTTTAAGTCGGCTAAATCAACCTGTACGTCACCAGAGAGAAATCAGTCGTTCTAGTCATGACATTGATTTAAAAATTACAAGCTCAGTAAAAAAAGAAAAGAAATGTATGGATAAGTCATAAGATGCATTTAGAAAATAGAATTTCCATGCCAACTTAAGTCAGACTACAGTTTTCTTCACTGTTGTGCGCATGCTGTGAAAGACACGCAATGTGTGTTTATCCTTCAAATATTCGATTCAATGCATTGTTATGTATACTTGAATTAGAGAGATGCAGTTCGACTATGCAACAAACTGATTTTTAACTGCATGTAAACATACTGAATTGAGGTTCAGAGGTCTGTGTTACAAATGTGTGTGTAAACATTGGCATACCTTGTATCTCCTCATTCCAAAGGAAGTAGTGGAAGTCTGCTGAGTTTTACAGTTTTCCTTTATCTGTGTGTGTGGGTCTCCAAGGTAATTAAAGGATTTTCAGTTACAACAGATATTATCAAGTGATTGTAAATGGAGCATTTAGAGTGTGCTCCGAGATAAAGTTTAGCGAAACAGTCCAGATGGCCAACACTACAGGTTCAAATATTTTGTTAAAGTATGCTAACTGTTTTAAAGGATAATGACAACAAAACATAGACAAAAGATCTGGGCAGCTGTGCGAATGTCTTGCCAAAAAAATAATAAAAAAACATCCAATGCTATGCAAAACCGAAAAGAGCAAATCACCATACAGATCCTTTGAGCTTCATCATAGTCTTTATGTATATTACTGCTACGATGACTGACGGTAGCATGTAACATTGAAAGGCATATTGTACAGGGCTGTTTTCCAAATGTGCCTTCAACATTTCTTTCTCTTTCCACATCTGTAGGTGGGTGATAAGGTTCTGGTTCTGAATCGTAGTGGCCTGTGGCAGGAAGTAGTTGTGGTGGCGACTACGCACACCTTCCTGATGCCCGAGGGCATGAGCTTTGAGGAGGCGGCGGCACTTCCTGTCAATTACATCACCGCCTACATGATGCTGTTCGACTTTGGGCACCTTCGTCCCAACCAGAGCATACTCGTCCATATGGCCGCAGGTAAGTGAAAGTGTGTGTGTGGAGATTATGCAAATGTATTACGGCTTCATAACAGGGATTACATGCAACCTAATACAGTGATATGTTCGTGAGCCACAACACAATAGATATATCCATAATGTGCAGATGTGCGTAAGTGTTTGTGTATATGGCTCCTGCAGCTGGCCAAAGTGGAGCCCTGGGGCTTTTGACGCTGGCAAGGGAGTACAGCAGTGGTTTACATTTACTTACGTGCTCTCATCATTCATGTGAGTGGATCGGAGAGTCCCTTGTGTTAATTAACTATTTCCTTCCTGAGGGATTTTCACTTTATGTGCAGGTGTACGTATGTGCGGGGGTGTGTGTTGGGAATCTGTGCTCTCTAAATAATGACCTTTGGGAGACACTAAGTGCAGGTGCAGGTTTGAATAGTTTATTTGTTCTCAGAGAATATTCCTGTAGGTGTCAAACAAATCTCTTATCGATAAATTCTTTCGAGCGAGTTTCTTAACAGCGGTTCAGTTTATAAATGTTTTGACAATGTTCTGCCACCACTAAAGACTATTCTGTGGTTGAATTGGAAAACACTTACCGATTTTGGGATGATAGTTATTTGGAACTGTGATTACACAGTAGTTCATTATGTAACATTTCAAGTGATTACATTAATTCTAGTTAGAACAGAACAGCGTATATGTGTGTGCGCTTGTGAGAACGTGCACTTATGGATAATTTAGTCACAATTCACTGTCGGATCCCGGCGTTTCCTTTGAGTGTGCGATATTGCGGTGTTAGTTTTTAAGTGCGCATTTTAATATATGAGTATTTTATGTATTTTTTTTTGATAGATTCAGTGTTTTGTGAACCTAAGTGATAAAAAAATCTATTTTAGGCTAATGAAGATATTTTTGTGGTATAAATATAAAACGAATCACTGTTTTACTTTTGATCATTTACGCAACTTTTACGGAAGACCGTATTCTCGAAATATTTCGACTTTAATCTCAATGCTCGATATTTTTTATTTTTAAATGGATTATTATTATTTATTTTTTTTTTTACGTTGTGGATCAAGGCTTCTGTACAAATGACATCGCAGCAAATGAAAGAGTATCAAACCACAAAAGGGAAGAAAAGACTAGCGCAATGTCCGTTTCATGCCAACATTAACGTTAGTTGCAGATGCATTGGATCGTGGAGTTTTTTTTTTTTCAGAGATTGGCCATATTGCCTCTCCGTTATTTAGAATTTCATTGTAAACTTCTGTAATTTTTTTAATGTTTTGTGATCTAGAAACAAAATTTGGTAATCATCATTGACACCATGTTCTGAGCGCATCTGAGCAATTCATACACAGCAACACCTAGTGTTCAGTTTCATTACTCCTTCAACAAATATTGTACAAATCTAATGTTTTTTTTTTTTGCCTCTAGCAGCGGCAACATCATTTTCTCTTTCTAATTGTCTTTGGCAATTGACAACTTTTTTTGCAATATACATCATTCAGTTTTTGCCACTGTATTTCTTGCTAGATTAATGTGTTTGTGAAATTCTTGTAAAAATTCATTTTATAAAAAGCATTCTGCCTCCTGAACCCTGGAGGGGACGTTTTTTTTTTAAGTACAAGTCAGTATTTAGAAAGCCTTTTTTCTTCTTTAAAAAAGGTTAAAATTTTAAAGTGATTATATAGCCCTTGTTGCATTTGTTTCTGTGCGCTTGTGAGGAAATGTTTTACACTTGTTAATGCAACATTTGAGAAAATGAATTTGTGTAAATCATACATAAGTTTTAGCATTCGCTTCAATGGGAGAATTTACGCAAGAATGGATTTACGAATGATTTACACAGGAATCTATTCTCCTTGTTTTTCATGAATGAGGCCCAATGAAGGACTGAAATATTCTCATATTCCTTCTCTGGGGTCTGATACAGTATGTGTCTGATATCCCCTGTTGCTGTGAATGCTGGTGGACATATGCATCAGTGTGGGTGTGGATGAAGCTTTGGCTCGGGGTGGAAGGAAACGCTCTCGTCCAACTGGAGTGTTGCAGAAACCAGGAATCTCAAACAATCTCGAAAGCGTCTCCTTGAACCACCACCACACCCTAACAGCGAAAGAGGGAATGTTTTAAGACAAAACTTGGTAGTGGTCATAAATATTTGCAGAGAAATCAAACCAAAACACCCATAAAAAATAAATATCTGGTCTGTCATCTCTGGAGGTGGCGTCAGTCACAGATGAGTAGTCTGTAGTCATGTAGCACATCATGTTTCTCTTAATTATTACCATCTTTCTTTGTTTCAGCTTGTGTTTTTTTGTTCTTGAGATTGTTTGTGTGTGTATGAATGCTGGAGTGTGTGTGTGCTCTCAGGAAACCCTTGCTATCTCAGTGAACAGGATGTTTTTTAAATTCACTGTAAAACTGGAAATGTGTTTCCTCTTGAGTTTCACTATGAGAATGGCACTGCACCTTCCTATGGAGCATGATGTGCATTTCAAGCAAATATTTATATGTTTTCTTGAAAGGAAAAATGAAAATAGATATTAGTGGCTCACCCTTATGTTGGTCTTAACCCATATAACATTTGATGCCTGTCACTATGAAGCTGTCAGGCTTCAAAAAGTGCGCAGACTAGAGGCAACATAAAAGTATCCCATCACAAACAGACAAAATGCAGGTGTAAATGGGGTCCAAAACATTTTGTGATCAGATCAGTCAAAGGTAGTTGAAGGCTCATGTGACACAACACATTTGTAGTGTAAACGCTAATCCGCCCTGATGCTTCCCGCACAACTGTGAAGAACCGCCCACTTGTTATTATAGTTTGTTGTATCTGGAGAACCTTAAAGGAAAGACGTGGATCTCAATGGGTGCCGCGTTTGTAAAATAAAACAAACATTACACTCGCACCAAAAACAGCATTCCAGGATTACAACATCCTGCAAGAGCAGTCACCCTCAGCTATGATATATAACACCGATTAAGATGTTTTAGAGTTCATATCTCCTGTTGTTCTTTAAAAGATTAGTTCATACAAAAATGATTTTTTTCACCCTCATTTCATGTGAAACTCTATAAATTCTGTTTCTTTTTTGGAAAAAAGAGGTTTTGAAGAATTTTCTATTGCTATTTGTGAGGAAAAGACAAAATCTGCAGTGTTGTTTTAGTATTTATTAATAATTTGAATTGGATGTTGTTTTGATAATTTTGTTATGTGCGTTTGTCATTTTTTAAAATTTATTTTATATATTTTTTTTTCTTAATTTTTATATTTCTTAATATTTATATTTCAGTGTTAGTCATTTTAGTACTTGAACTTCAATGATGTATTGCAGTTACGTTGTCTCTGGTTTTCTGGGCTGTGTGCGTTCATGCTTTCAAGAGGCGTGGCTTTGGATGGTAATTTGCAGGATGGGACCAAGCGGCAACATTCTAATCTGAAAAATGAAGCCTAATATCTAAAATCCGCAAGAGGGAGGTCCCAAAAGGTAGCAAATGTCCATAGACCCCATGTTAAAATGTCTGTTTTCACTGCGTAAATTCATGCTCTTTCTAACTCGTTAGCTTAGATCGTATTTGGATATAAAATGTATGACAAATAAGGGCGGTTAACTTTGATTGACAGCTGATAACGGGCTGTGCCGAGTGGAATTTAACGTCTCGCCATGATCTGACACGATACATCATACCACCTTTGTATCCTTTCTGAACATTTGTATTTTGTATTTCCCAAGATTTTCCAAGATGGCGCCGCCCATACCCCCCATAAACAGCCTCAAAACTGTTATTCTGAATGTCTATGGGTGACGTCACAGACGTCCATATTTTTTTACAGTTTATGGATGATACGTACACTTTTAGTGCTATAAGACTAAAGTTAGCATTTTCCCAGGTGTCCTACTGCACCTTTAAAAGGCACATAACACTTAGTTTCTGCCAATGTGAATCTTGAGTAGCATTGCATCCTTCATATCTTCGAAGTCTTTAGTTTGATCAGATTTATAAAAGACAGATAGAATTCATCACAGAAATCCCGGAAACAAACTAACACACTTGTACAACTCCGTTGCTGCCCTTGAAATACTACATCCACGGTTCCCCTAACGCTGGGTTCTTTGGGAAGCTGAACAAGGATATCTTTCCCTCACAACCGAAAACACACTGATTTCGTGGCTTAAAAACAAAACGACAGCGCTGCTGAGGGCTTTCATAACCCGAGCGAAGCACGTTGATGGGCGTGGTCTTGTTCTTGCTCTGGTTGTTGTACGCATGCTCTACCAGGAGAAGTTCCCATACAAGGAATTTCACCCTTTATGACTTCATAAAGGGCCATACTCTGAAAAAAACTTTCCTGAACTTATACGAATCCTGAAGGAATGTAATTGACACAGAAATACACCGTCATACATCCATACAGCATGAGAATCCAACTCTTTAACAGTGTAAATAAGTCAGAATGTATGAAATGGCATTAGACATCCCCTTTAAAATGTGATGCAGTAGCCTACACTTATTGGATAAACCGCCAGAACAAATCCGAGCAGAGCACAGCCTCTTCATTGTGATTACACCTCATGCCAAATACTACAGCATTATCAGTCTGATTGGTGTGACTCACTTGAATTCGATTGACCAGTCACTAGCCGTTTCATTTAGTTTTCTCGAACTTTGCTCTGATTTGAGATCCATTTGAAAGAATTGAAGAACAAGAAGCTGTTTAAAAATTATCACAAATGTGTAACCTCCACTTTGAATCCTGTCAAAAAACTTGCAGTGAAACAAGTCCCACTCTCTCTCTCTGCCCTCTATTTGCACTAAGGGTGTGGGCTGAGTTCTCGTATGTTGGGAATCTGCAGAATTCCTCTGCGTTTTGGGGGAAAATTCCCTCTCGCTAGAGGAGGGTGATGCTGGGAGGGTAATATTGTTGTGGCCGAGATTGTTGGCTGCCAAGATTGTGTGTGTGTGTGTGTATGAATGTGTGGATAGAGGGAAATATAAAGAGTTCACTGTGTGTGTTTCCCCCTCGTACGCCCTTGTGTAAAACAGCCTGATTAGATGAACATTCTGCTTAATTTTCTTAAACAGATTCTCCTGTTTAATTCCATTGGTTGCACTCAAGATTGTGTGGAATTTTATTTGTGTAGCTACAGATTTTTTTTATTTTTTTTTTATTTGCTTTTTCTAAATCCCTCACTCTTACAAATCCTGAGTCATTTTGATCAGTGCATATATATATAGTTTATCCAGAAATGCTTTGTATGGATTACTTTTGAATCACAGTATTGCCAAAGCAGCCAGACCTTTGGCTAAATGACATATGGTCTGGTCCACACTGCTTATTCTGGCCAAGAACTGCTCACTTGGACAGAAAAAGACCTTCTGAAGTGACCAACTACGCTTTTGGTTTTCCATGCTGCTTAGAGGCGGGTTATCTTGAATAAGCCACAATAAAAGACCAGTGTGGACAAAAGAATTTCAAATAAAGAGGCTCCCTTACCACTTTATTATGTTTACCACAATTTCTATGGTAAATAGTTACTGTTGGAAATAAATATTTTAGAAATAGAATTTCTGTTGTATTTTTAAATCTTAAGCTGCAATTTTTTTTTATCAAAAATACAGTAAAACATTAATATTGTGAAGTAATGTTAATAATTTAAATAATATTGTGTTAAATTACAGTTTTCTATTTTAATATATTTAAATTATCTTATTATAAATGTTAAATTCGGCTGCCTAATATTTTTGTGGAAACCATGATGATACATTTTTTTTCAGGATTCTTTGAGTAGAAAATTAAAAAGAACAGCATTTATTTGAAATATAAATCTTTTGTAGCATATACAAAACTGTCTTTACTGTCACTTTTGATAGATTTAATGCATCATTGCTGAATAAAAGTATACATTTCTTTTAAAACAAAATCTATATAAAAATATAAGCATCTTGCTCTAGGTATTAGAGCTCCTTGGGTGCTTGGGTCCAAGCCACTCCTACCAATGCAAAAATTCACACAAAAGACTTAGCGAACACAGTGAGGTGAGTGAGGAGAATGAAGTGCACATATTTTTGGAGATTAGTAGATATGAGCACACTTGAAAGAGATTCATTTTGTGTACATTTCTGTGAGGTTAAGGGGATCTCTTTGGCAGCTCTGCCGCAGGTCTTGTGATTGGAGCTCAGTGGTCATGGGGCGGCCTGGCACCGCAAACCCCGAGGTCTAGGAAAAGAGACGAGAGAGACAGCAGGTTAAAAAGCACGATGTGAAAGAGACGTGTGTTCTCATGCATTGTGAGCTCTCTGACACAGAAAATGGCGGCCCTGCTGCTTTCAGAGAACCCAACTCTTCGCGAGTCGCCATGGCAACACAAACTTCATTCACTACAGAGTGAATGAGAGGAAGAGAGCCGTTTAATGAAGCGATGGAACAGAAGATACTGTATATGAACATTACATGAGCTTGAATGAGTGTCAGTCCTCACTGAACTCTTTCTGTAACATACAGCTAAACAAATCCACACACACAGTAAATCAACTTTCACTGGATCAAAGTAACATCATTAAGAGAAGTAAATATTCTCATTTTACACTTCAATTTGAATTTTTACAAAAATTGAAGTGATGACTGCATCAAGCTCAACTATTCAACTCTGCTATCAGTGTTATTGTAACAAAAAATAAGAGGAAAATATAAGTTAATCAAAAAAAATAAAATATTAGGTCCCAAACAAGATAGACAGTACTGAGTTATAGGTTTATTTAGATCTATTTTGCAAGCCTGCTATAGTACTCTTTTGTAAATATTTGGTCTCTTTAGGCTATATTTGTACTGTTACTCATTCTGACTTAAGTTTGTATTTTTTTTATATTTCAACAAATTTAAATATAAATATATTTTTAAAACTGACTTTTTTTTAAAAGATTGTCAGGCTCTATTTTTTTATATTTGTTTTAGTGTTTTTCTTTTTCTTTCTTTCTTTTTTTTTTTTTTTTAGATTTGGTCTCTAGGCTATTTTTTCCTTGCTGTTATTTACTAAAAAAATGTAAATTTTAACTTTTGAAAAAAAGTTACTTAATTATTTTAGAACGTCAGGCACTGCACTTTATCATCCGGTTCTTGAAATGTGCTAGCTAAAGAAAAAAGGTGTGTGTGTGATTGCTAGTCCAGTTCCTCATAATCTGAAGCCTAGAGCATTTGATGATCACATTTTATGTGTATCACTGTATGTATGTGCTCTCTATTATTTTTGTCATTAGATAAGCTTTACCCTTTAAAGGCTCATGCACTAGTGACCTTTTTAGACTCTGCTCTGCCTCTCCCTTAGAAACATGCAGCATGACAGTTAAAATTGAGATGAAATGCTCTCAGCCATGTCTGATGTAAGTGGAATCTTTGAAACATTAGAGTAGACCTAGGGCTGGGTATCGATTCAGATGTTCCAATTCGATTTGGAAGCTCTGTTCAATTTTGATTTCTATTCTCGATTCGACTCAACGAATTTAGGTTTAATACAAATCTTATATTTATAAAAAAAGAACAGTGAACATAAGTTTACAAGTGGTTATTGAAAAGAAATGAAGAGCCACAAACTCTTTGCAATTTTAGGTACACCTGGGTGCATTAAAACAGAACCCAACTCCTATATTTCAAATGCACAATAAATAGACAGGATTTTGATGCAAGATGAAAAAAATCCAGTATAATGTAAAATAACTCTGGATACTCTTTTAGTCTTGAATAAATTAAAAATAGGCCTACATAGGATATTTATCCTGATTCCTTACAATTAAAACTATCTTTTGTTGTTTTGACGACAAAATTAATGAGACGCGTATGGCTGCTGTCACTTTAATGCACAGACCCATTACTGTTATACTGTTTGCCACACTGTCACATCCGTTGATCACATGTATGATCGCATGTATGAGTACCAGCTGAACACTCACGCTGTTTGAAATTTCGTCTCGGCAAAAGTTTTAAAATTACTGATTTGATTTTATAATCTGTGTGGATTAATTTTTAAGTTAAGAGCGCAAGGTCGTCTGTGCCTCGACTCAAACATACAATAGGAGGACTTTTCTATATTCAGCTAAGTTGTTATTATGAAGCCATTTTTGAGTCATAATAAAGTCAGCTTGTAACCGGTTCTGGTTACAGTGAATACCAGAGTCAGCTGTTTAAATTACGGTATCATCAGGATAAAGATGAACCTTACCGATGGAGTAAATGTGTGATAAATCATTAATGAAAAGAAACCTTGAACCCCCCCCCCCCCTTATCAACCAATAAATACTTTGGTTATTATGATGATACAAAATATCCATGGCAGTAATGTGTTACTAGAATCTCATTTTGAAGAAAATTACTGAATATAAAAATGCTTTTTAAAAAATATTAAAAAATATAAAAAATATTTAGCTTTACCACTGTATAGTTATTGTTTGGTGGCATTGTGCATGTGTGTTGTCTTCATGAAAATTGAAAATAAAGGGATAAAAAAAAAAAATTAACTTCTCCGTTGTTGTTCAAGGTTGCATACCTCCGCTGTGATTGGATGGCTGGGTAAAAAGTGACGTGACGAGTTGAAAAGTAAAAAACAAAAACAAAACACAGGGCAAATCAGCCCGTGAAATATTATTATATGGTTCATGCATCAAAAGCGCATCAAAATGCAATATCAGTTTGCCTAAATTAGAACACAGTTGGTAAAAGGTGCAGGTGTAAATTTCTGTCATACCAACTAACATTTTGAAAATACAGATATTTTCGTGAATCTGAAAATTTATGTCAGAATGGCCTTATGAACGATTTAGACAATTTGTTCTGCTTGTGTTTCTTGAACGAGGCCTTTTGTACCCAAGTAAACAGTTTTCGTACAAACTTTCAAGAAGTTAAAAAACTTTCACTATAAACCACCACATTTAAACATTCCACTTTAGTTGTTAATGACTCATTTTTCTTATGGATTTTATAATGCGTTTCTATTCTAATGCATTTTTCTTCTTCCGGAGAAACAAGAATTAATCAGACAGAAACTCAGTTATCTGTCCTTGAAACCACAAGTTAAACGGGCATAATGGGATTGCTACAATGGCCCGAATGTTTGTACATGTGTGGGTGGCTGTTCATCTTTAAGGTCAAATGGCTGCATTGAGTTTTGTCCTCTTGTACCCTTGCTTTCATGGTTCTGCTTTTGTTTTGAGATGGAAAATGCTGAAAATACTTTGAGAGTTCTTTGTTTTGTTCCCTCTCAAGGTGGAGTAGGCATCGCTGCCACTCAATTGTGTAAAACGGTGAACGATGTCACAGTATTTGGCACCGCCTCCGCCAGCAAACACGAGGTCATCAGCCAGGGTGGAGTCACGCACCCCATCGACTACCGGACACGTGATTACGTAGAGGAGATCCGTAAAATAAGCCCCAAAGGTAAGCACAGACACCGCAAACCAGCTTTCCACTACCATGCAAAAGTTTGGGGACACATTAAATTGATTTAAAGTGAAAGTAAAGACATTTATAAAGTTACAAAAGATTTCTATTTTAAATAAATGCTGATCTTTAGAACTTTGTGCAAATAGCCTAGTAAATATACTTTAAGTGAAGACAGAATGGACAGCCTATGAAGTCTCCTTTAAGAAGTCAATAATATACTTTTCTGCTTTGAATTGCTGTAACGGACCATTTTTGTATATTAACCTTGGAGTCCATCTGTCTATTCTGCCTTCCACATTTGTGCTTTTGGTTGTGTATCTGATGTGTGTATTGAGGTTTTGTGTATATTTAGTCAGGTGTAACTCCTAACACGCAGTCTGATAAAATGTTGTTTACTCTTTTATCTTATCGAAGAAATGGACAAAACAAATTCCTTTCTTTTTGTTTAATTTTTCCCCAGATGAACATTTTATTTTATGTACTCCTCTAACCATAGCAATCTTAGAAATTTAGAAACATCACATTGATGACATTCCACTCCGGTCAAGATTAGAGCAATGTTAACCCATAAAATAACTGTTTTTGTTTCCAGCTATATACTGATGTGCTAAAACTAAGATAAGGCCATCTGCAGTATAAGACAGAGATTCTGAAATGGGATAAATACAGCACTTCAATACACTTCAATATTTGAAATGCACTTGAAAAAAAAAAGGGTAAAAAACAAAGACTTGGACCAGATACAATGTAGAAAGTACTTTTTTGAGAGTCGTTCTTTAGCTGTTAGACCATTGGCATGGTAAAACATTGTCAACATGCGTTGCTAAAAATATCAAAATAACGAAATATTTATAGCATTATTAATAGAAATACTAAAAACAGTGAGTATTGATATTGAAAACAGTTGTGCTGCTTGATATTTTTGTAGAAACACAAACCAGTTTTATCAGGATTCTTTTAGAGGGTTCAAAAGAACAGCTTTTATTTAAAATATAATTTTGTAACAATGGAAAAGTTTTTACTGTGACTTATGATAAATTTAATGCATCCTTGCTTTATAAAAGTATTATTTCTTTTAAAAAATATTATTGACCCCAAACTTTTTTTAATAGAAGTGTATATTTTTGCTACATGCTGTATATCTTGTTAATGACTGCCAATTAACATTTAATTTACACAATTTTCTGTCACAATTCACACAAAATGTGTAAACTGAACACATGCACTATGAATTTGACTTATATACAGTATTTATAAATATGCTAAATTGAGGAGAAATAATTGGAGGAGAAAAAATGGTAATTCAGCATCTGTCTTTCTGCCTGTGTTTCAGGGCTGGATATTGTTCTGGATCCTCTGGGAGGCTCTGACACCCATAAGGGCTACAACCTACTGAAGCCAATGGGGAAGCTCATCAGCTACGGTGAGCCACGAGGGACACTCTGAATATCAGCTTGTGTACATTCCACATGTATATAAGTTTATCATTTTGACCATATACTACAGTTAAAGTAATGTCTAATCTGAGGTTTTACTGCTTAAGTTGAACAAACCACAGTAGACACGTCTGAATGGCTTAACAGCAGGGCAGGGGTGTGCTGAGAACACCTGAAAGTCTGCTTGATTAAAAGCAATCTGAGGCAGGCTTTGTGTTCAGAAGTTTAATCAACACTCATCCAATCAAAAAATAACTCCAGAAAAGTGTAGCATTTTTCTTTTATTGGCTGAAAGTAACAGTGTGGCGTGTTATACACTCACGAGATGCTTCAGTCTGTAGCGGAAAAGCAGAGGCTGAAAATTACACAGGCAAAAATATCTATGTATCTTCATATTTTCTTGTAAATATAAATATAGATTTTTATAGTTCTGACTGATTTTAAAAGTGTAATTTGACAGCCACTTAAATGGGTCAAACATTGATCAGTAGAAATACACTAGAAAAACTTGCTCATTAGGCGTGCATTTATTGCATGAATGGAGCAGGAACATATTGTAAGTGTATGAATTCAAGCGCACATACCTAGCTTATCGAAATACAGGCTGATGGTCGACCTGATTGGCATTGCTGCCTGACACTCCTCCAACGGTGCCTTTTGTGAAGGTGTGCTCCACCTCTTTGTGTATAAACGGGTCATCGGCTGGGGACCACCAGCATGGGGACCACCATGACCACCAGTAATGGGTGTTTTGCTCCTTTAACCCCAATACATCTCCTGGTGGCGGAATGATGGCAGGGATCATCTTTTTTTTCTCTGGCCCTTACAAACAAAATGGGACTCCTCATTGGTACAGAAGGTCTATTAGCCTCCTGTGTTCATGCCACTTCTGCTAGCTTCATCAAGACCAGGTTGTGTTGCCACCTATAGCGGCCTTAGGACAATGCTGTCTTGCAACCTGACAGGATGTGCTGGAGGCTTGCATTGCTGGTACTGCACAAGGGGCAACTTTCTTCGGTGCCGAACCACTGGTGGAGATTTCTGGGACAAGGTAGGGGGTCATAGGTGGATCTAATCAGGAAGCTGAGCCTGGTTTGGGAGATCTTGCACAGATCAGACCATGACCAATGCCTGTCTGTGACACCTTCCCATGACATCTAGCCTCCCTGCTGGCTCTGAGACACCGCCTTGATGTTAAGGTGCTCCTGCTCGGCCCTTGTCACTTCAAGTTCTTCAATCCTCTTCAGCAGTCTTGTACGTGCTGCTGTCTGGAGAATGGTGGTAATGTCATCCATATAGCCTCTCACTGGTGGTAGCCTTTGGACTAAAGGTAGCTTCTTTTCTCCAACCATCACCATTGCCCCCATCAGGATAACCTCGAAGGCTGCTACAAACAGGATGGGAGAGATCGAGCATCCCATTGCAATGCCCACTTCCAGCTGTTACTAGCCTGTCATGAAGTCCTGATGGGTGCAACACATCTTGATGTTCTCAAAGTACTTGGCCACCAAGGCATGAATGCAGACTGGGATGTAGAAAAACTCTGAGTTGGTGGGGGATGGACCCGTATGCGTTGGCAAGATCCAGCCACACCACATGCATGTCACCTCTCTCTTTTTGCTGTCTGGATCTGCTCCCATAGGACTGCAGAGTGTTCCACGTACCCTGGGACGCCTGGCACGCCTGCCTTCTGGCAGCTAGTGTCGATGTACCCATTGCTTATGAGGTGGTCAACCTCTTGGCCAGGATGGAGAAGAAAATCTTGCTTTGATTTCTGCTCCTAAACTGGCTAATGATGGTAGAGTTTGTTTCCTTCGGGATGAACACTGTAACCGCTCATCTCCACTCTGAAGGGATGACCTTATTCTTCCAAGCCACACTCAGGAGCTTCCACAGGTGTCTCTGGACCCCTGGGCAGTACTTGCAATATACAGCTTATAATATAGACTAAACACATAATACGCATGTGCACACTATCAAAACTTCCTATTATCACTGTAAACTGCTTTGAAACTATCTATATTGTTAAAAGTGCTATATAAATAAAGGTGACATGACTGGACAGTAGAAAAGTGAAAATGGTAGCATTTTATTCTAAAATGATTTATTTTAAAGAAGATGAATACTCTCGTAGCTGCCAAGAACCAGGCCTGCTTGACAGTGACATATTACAGTAAATCAACTTCAGAAACACAATACCTGGAACAAGACCCTTTAAACAACATGGCGCCCTGTAGTCCCACCCAACTGTTTTTGTCCCTCCATCTCTTTTTCTCACTCACTCTCTTCCTCTATCCTGCCTGATCAGAACAATGGCTCCTCTATCTGACACAGAACCCAGAATGTGTCCGAATGTAACAGACTGGGTCAGGTCCAAATCACAGGCCAACTCAGAGCTCGCTTTTGTCGATGTGTGTGAGAAAGAGAGACAAACAGAGAGAGTTGTCATTGTTTTGTGTACATTTCCCCTTCTCTAATAGTACTAAAGAGTGTAATTTACTCTATCCTGTGTCTTCCCTGTGGCTTTCTTATCTTATTTCATGCTAATAAGCCACCTTTGAAGTGAACAGAAAGAGTGATGGTTAGACTGTTAGAAAACGAAAGACGACATGTACAAAATGAAGAGGAAAATCGTGTGGAGAGACACTGAAGAAGGAGAAAACAAGTGAGGGAGTGACAGACATGGGAAGCGACACGAGAGGATGTGCGAACAGTGAGCGAATGAAGACGGGTCAAAGAGTGCAGTGTTGGAAAAGAGAGTGAGAAGGAGGGCTAGAGAGGCATGTCATTCCTCTGTAGATGAAGAACGCTCACTGTGGGAGCCATTAAGCAGTAATTCACCCATCGGTCAACCACACACACATTTTACATGCAGAAAACTTACACAAATACTTATTCATACTCGGGGAACATGCTTGCAGTTCAAACGCCTTGCACATGCAGACATTTCTACATGTTAGGACATAGGGGGTGGTATGATGGCAGTAATGTATTTACTGGGAGAGATTTTGTGAAACAGTTTAACTGCTTTACGTTATTTTTTGTTTTATACTTTAGCGAGAAACATTTGTAATGAATAATATTATCGTTTGTCTCAGATCAGAAGTAGAAATTATATACATTTTCGTTTTTATTTTACTGATTTATCCATTACAGGTGTTGATGCGTGCTATTTTAATATATAAAATCATTATCCATTTGTTGTCCAGCTAAAAAAACCTACACGATTGTGTGTTTTTGAAAGTCTCTTCTGCTCACGAAGGCTGCATTTAAAAAAAACATTTTTTAAAATATTTTCTATCACCGTGATACAGAGTGTTGTCAAAACCCATCCCCTAAATCATAGTAATATCTTGCCAAAATCAAGTACCTGAAAAATGAAAATAGACTCAAAACCATGATCCTAATGGATTTATGCATATCTATGTTTTCTATGTCAATCTGATGTTTGTGTTTGGACCCTACAGGTGCCGCTAACATGTTGGCGGGCCAGAAGAAGAACCTGTTTGCAGTGGCTAAGACCTGGTACCAGCAGTTCTCCGTTCACACCCTGAGTCTGATCCAAGGGAACCGCTCGGTCTGTGGGTTTCACCTGGGCTACCTGGACTCTGAGAGTGAGCTCATTGCTCAGGCCATGGCAGTCATTATGGACCTGTACAAACAGGGCAAGATCAAGCCCCGAATTGACTCCACCTACCACCTAGAGCAGGTGAATGAATGAATGAGAGTCTGATGGGGGTCATTTGAACTGTGTTCTGAGTTTGTTGGGGAAAAAAATTACTCGTTTGGGAGTATATTTATGGCAGGAGTCCATTGAGATTCCACCTTGAGCAGATCTTTCCCTATTATTTCTTCTTCTTTCTTATCTCCCCTGTTGCTATGGAGACGTCTCTTCCTGGTTACAGTAAGTAACTGCGACTGCGAGCTGATGCTTTTTTGACGAGCCGGGCTTTTATCAGCCTCATCAGACTTTGGTGTTATAGAAAATAAAAATAAAAAAATAAAGTGCTTTCACATTCAAGTGAAACGCATATTTCAACAAGATTTCAGTTCATGGGAGAGAGAAGCACTGTTTTAAGAGCTCCATGTTTGTTGGTAACTCATTCTCCCTGTCCTTCGCTCTCATTTCCTGTCTCATTCTCTTTCCTCCAATCTGTCCGAGTCAATCGTCAGGGCCAGGTTGCATTTCCTCGTTGCTAGGAGATGGCTCGCTGTTGCTGTGGCGCTGGTTGTTAGGTAGAGTGGTAAAGGAGAGGTGACCTGGAGGAAAACAGAGAAGGAGGCTGGTAAACTGACCAGAGAATAGCTGATGTACGTTGATCAGTACTCGTAGAAGAAAAGTAATTAATTTTCGGTTGTACTTTAAAACGTTTTTTAACTAGTGATAGACCGATATATTGTCTGTTATTATATATATATATGTGTGTGTATGTATATGTACTGTGTGTATATAAATATATATATATATATATATATATATATATATATTGTATATACTCATGTATCCTAATAAAATGCATGTAATACTTTATAATTATAAAACTATTAATATAATTTAAAATGGTAAAAAAAATCATTATCATTAATCGTAATAATAAATAGTAAAATGCATGAATTTTATTAAATTAAATCTAAGTTTCAGTACTGGCCGTTAAAAAAAAACGATGCTGTCCGCTGATATTTGGCTATTTTCAGATACTGCTACAGAAACTATTTTCAAATAGTTTTTTTTGGTGATTGCAGTGAAATGTAGTAAATTAAGTCCAAAATATCACATTTTTTTTGGCATTTTGTCCAATGCTTATTGATAATAAAATGCTCTTCTAGGATGAAAGTGCTACCAAAGCAGTTGATAATGGTGTAAATCTAAAGGCTTCTGCGAGGTCATCAGCCACCTTACTTGCTACAGTAATAGAGTAAGCAACCAATACATTGAACTAGGGGTGGGGGAAAAATCGATTCTTAGAGGCATCGCAATGCGGACGTACACTATTCTAAATCGATTCACAAGTGTCAAAATCGTTTTTCAAAAAAATTTCTTTATATATATATATATTTATTATAACATAATATTGACAGAACGCGAAAGCAGGAACTCTGAAGCACAGAAGTGCAGTGCCCGGACCCACACATAACAGATGGCTGAGCGCGAAATCCAAACACCCTTGATAAAAGCTGACTTGTGGAAATATTTTGGCTTCTGAAGTTGAAGGGGGAAAGGAGCTGGTCAAGAGTCACACTAGTTATAATCTTTGTCACACATGCACACACAAAAAAAAGATTCAGAAAATCGATAATCGCTTTAGCATCGAATCACAGCTCTCTGAATCGTAATCGAGTCGAATCGTGAAGTGCCTTGAGATTCCCACCCCTACATTGAACACATAAAATCTCATAAATAGTGTTTGTGTGCGCGTGAAGTTCAGTATTAGATCAACTGTCAACAGCTTGTTAGATATTCTTACCACAGCAGATGGCCAGTCAAGCTGCTCTCTCTGCCATTCCTCATCCACACCCTCACCAGTCTCTCTCTCTCTCTCAGGTCGGTGATGCCATGCGTAGGATGCAAGAGAGGCACAACATCGGTAAAATCATCCTCACCACCGAGCCCATGAAGGAAGAGGAGAAGAAAGAGGAGGCCAAGAAAGATGAGGAGAAGAAGAAAGACGACAAGAAAAAGGACGACAAGAAGAAAGACGACAAGAAGAAGGACGAAGCCAAGAAGGAGGAGAAAAAAGAGGAGAAGAAGAAGGACGAGACCAAGAAGGAAGAGACCAAGAAGGATGACAAGAAACCAGAAGAAAAGAAGGAAGAAGCCAAGAAAGAGGAGAACTGAGGGGAGAGAAACATTGTGGATGTGCTTTGTGTCTGTGTCAGCGGTTTGGGAGTGGTCTGAGTGTGTGTTGTGTGTGTGAGTGCGTGTGAATGGAGGGGTGTATAGTATAATTAGCTTAAGCCCAGGTGATTCTTAACATTTACATCAGATCTGCATATCTGCAATCATTCAATCAGCATAATTCACAGACCACTTATGCGCACACACACACTGTACACACACACTGTACACCAAGGGAACACACCACTTTATTGTTCTGTTGTAACACGGTAGTATTTATTCACAGTTTTGCTGCATCCTTTCTAACTCTTTCTTATGACTGCACGCCACCGAGGCGTGTTAGGGCAGTATTATCCTTTTTATAAATCTCACCACAGTGTTTACTCAACCAATGTCTTTAATTATATAACTAATAACCTTATTCTGCACCCTTTAAAATTGTACTACCATATCCTCTAACAATATTCCTGCCAAACTAATGCACTATAAAATTCTTGTATTCCACCCGAAATATTAGTTATCTTTTTAGACGCAAACCAAAAACAACCTTTTTCGCTCTCTATTACACCCCTCTGTGTGTTTGTGTAGCCGCTGTGAAACTGGGTTTTCCGTTCTCTTTTCCTTTCTGTTCTGAAGTGGATGTGTTTGTTTGATTTGTCGTTCATCATCAATTGTGAAAGAACTTTTTTCCTGCCCACCTTGGCACACAAAACAAGAGCACCCACCTACACTCCCATCGTTTATGTTGTTTTGGACCAGACTCGCTGACATACACTCAAGCTCCGCCCCCTGGAGGAGTCAGGGTGGTTTCTGATTGGCCGTGAGTGACAACAAGCCTCTTTCATGAACACGCATGTGTACTAAATTCTCAAACACATTGCCAACATTATCCCAAAAACTAACAAGGTTGTCCTAGGCTTCAGCTGATCAACGTGCCATGTCATTAAAACGGGCAAGTGCCAGGCTTTTAATGAGTCTAGCTTGGCAAACAGGACCAATTATAGAGAACATTTTCCCAGCCCTTTTCCCATCGTTTCTCTTGTATCAGATGTGCACGCATAAAGACAGGAGTGGCCTTTCATTCCAGAACCACCTCCAGGATTCCTCAGGATCCTGACGCTTTCTGCCCCTCGTTCCCGTGACAGCTTACCATGTGATCTAGCTGACCTGCACCTCGCATTTAAATATGATCTCCACTCTAGCTCTTCCAACTATGCTTTCTCTCCCCGTTCTCCTACCCTTTTCGTCATGGTGGTTGGCATAGCAACAGCAGTTAGGCTAGTTAGAGATGACAGTTAGGTTTCACCCCCACATCCCAAACACACAACCACTCACATCTCCACAGCAGCTCTTTTTTATATGATAAAGTTCAGTGGTTTTATTTGAATGCATTTTGGGCTATGGCTCCACCCTCTGCCCTGTTACTCAGATAGCAGTAATCTACTGCCTCCGCTTGGGATTTATATGCATTGCAGTGCTATCATTCAAGTACTCAAGACACCTGCTGAACACTTTCTTTTCACACTACGAGTCTGGTTCATTTCATTGAGTGTTGTGATGTGTGTTGATGTATGTGAAACAAAACCCTATTTTATATATATGTGTGTGTGTGTGTGTGTGTGTGAGAGAGAGAGTATGGTATGTGCATTTCTGTATTTGAATGTCTGTCCTTAGGTTTGTTGTCGGATTTAGATTCAGATGTTATTTCTTTCTTTGTCTCTCTACCTCCCTCATGCTACCGTCATTTTAACCGTCTCTTTCTCTCCTCCCGTCAGTTTCTAACTCTCACCATCACTCTTGAATATTTCGGCCCCCATGAACGGCCTGCATTGGTTTGCTATCGTTTGCACTCGGCTTGCACTTGTAGAGAATGGCAGTTCCACTCCTGATCCACCGTATCTGCTGGTCCCGTCCATGTCTTCACTTAGACCTTCTGTTTTTTTTCCCTCATTCTCCCACCAACACACTCGCTCTTTATACACCTCTTAAACTGAGAAACAAGTGTTTGAACATGCATGGAGATGCTCAGAAGGCTGCATTGTTGGATGCATGCTCGTGTTTACATAATCACTATATGAGTGCAGATAACCGTTCAGGCCCAGAATGCACTGGGATGGGCTTGGAACTGCCATACTTGTCTGATGAGTTACCATGTTCTGACTTACTAAATCCCGATCCGGTTTTTAGTTCCGGGTCTGATGGGTTGACTGAGTTTCTTGTTGTGTTCCGCTGGTTCTCTTCCTGTGTTCCTGTGGATGGTGACTCAAGTGACCCTAACTAACACTTCAGTGAAAAATATCCGTCCTCTGTATTTTGTTTGATTTTTTTTTTGTTTTTGTATGTTTGTTTGTTTTGTTGTGGTCTGCATTTCAGTAGTTTAAGTTCAAAAGGCTTTGCTGCAGTTCCTCTAAAATGTGATGATCATGTGATTTTGTTGGTCCTGACCGAGTGTGCCAAACTTTTTTGTGAAGGTGTGACCTTCGCTATAACTGTGCTTACTGTACTGAAGAAGAAGAAGAAAAAAAAGAATGAAAGATGATTTAAAAAAAAAAAAAAACTAAACGTCTGTGGTTATTGTCGAAATGACCTCGCAGTAAAACATCTTGAGATTCTGAATTTGCTCCTGTCGTGTGTGGTCGACTACGCCCTGAATATTATTGGTGCTGACTGATTTCTGACTTATTCGTTTTCCGCTAACGTTCGAATCCATGCAAAACCTCTCGTTCTCACTGTGCCTCAGTCGTAGACCAACACCAGATTGCCTCCACGCATGTTTACACGTGAATGCATACACACACACGTAGACACTAGTTCGTCCCCAACACCAGCTCTGCTGTCCTGAAGGGCTGGAATATTCCCCCTCCCAGATTAAGTGTACTGTTGTTTATGGATGCACTTTTTGTGTATCATGTGGGTGTTCATGGGTAATTTTTGATAACCTATGACCAGAGGTAACCCAACAAAAAGATCCAGCAGCAGTCAGAACGATCGAATGATTAATGTCAGTGTAGTTTCCCAACCTGTTGCTGGCTGTTGTTTACGCTTTTTTGTTTCTCAATGAATGTGATATTAAAGAGATAGTTCACCGAAAATTAAAATGCTGTCATTAATTACTCACCCTCATATCATTCTAAATCTGTATGTCTTTGGAGCATAAAAGACGATATTTTGAGAAAAGTGTTGCAATGGAAATCAATGTTAACCAAAATGTAATGTTCTTCAAAGTACGACATGAGGGTGAGTAAAAAAAATGACAGAATTTTAATTTTTGGTTGAATCATTCTTTTTAACATAATAGTCCCGTTCACAAGCAAATCCCGCTGTTTTCATTCCCAGATGATCTAGCAGCGACATTCCGGTTCTGGAATTGATCTCGGCTGCTTATGACATCAGAGCGGCTGTTGATTCAGTTTCGTCCCTGGATCTGTCTGCGTTGGCTAACGTTACGCACCGCTGGGTCCGTTCGGAGACGTTCATAGCACACACACCCAACAACAATGACATCTGGGCTGGGAATGCTCGCTTTAAATCTCTCAAGGTCTGGATGATTTTTATAGGATGGTGGTTTGGAGAATTATTCCTCTTCCTCCTTTTTGGAGCGTGCACAGCTCCACAATGAGCTCAGCTGCAGGTGCGAGTGTCTCTCGTGGATCTGGAATTGTGCGACTGGGAGCCAGAGAGAGGCTCGGTTCGAGCCAAGCTGCTTCCTTCCTCGGTCCTCTCACTCCAATAGTTTTCCCAGAACAGGAAACACCCCTCAGGTTTACAGAGTGCAGAATTCCTGCTACAAATGCAGCCTTAACCAGCGCTGAATCGTATCGTTTCTAAACATTATTTAGATGCCAAACAAACGCAGTGCAGTTTCGGTGTGCCTACTGTCAAATGTATTCATTAATTTATGCATTTATAAAATCAATAATGAAATGAAGCTTTGAAATGCTTTTAGGTCTAAATTTATATAGCAGATGTATTTGCCTTCTCTTTGTCTGGCACATACAAGAAACAGTGAGTCATTGTGGACCATTTCCCACACATGCTCAGCGTAACAGATCTATCTTTGTCTAAAAAAAATGTACTCGGCACACATCGCTATGTCTTGATGCACTTTTTATGTATGTTTGGATGCATATTTGTGCACACAAAGTGTCATGGAGATCTCGAGTAACGAAAGGCTCCTTTTGCAATCTGTAAATTGCCTTTCCAACTTTCCTGCTTTGCCTTCTGATTAAACAACGAATCAGAGCCACCAGCTTACATTTCTGTACACTGATTGGTTATTAATTCAAAGCCCGCCCCTAACCATCAGCATTAAGGCTCCTCCCCTCCACACACGTCAGAGAAGCACCATGGGTTGTTTGTGTTGTTGCTTGTTTTTTAAACCATCAGAACTTTTTCCATTTAATTTTGAGAATCTGAAGTGCTGCTGTTTCTGTGCTCGACTCTGGTTTAGTTGGACCGCGTGTGGTCATGAGGACTGTAGAGTTCATAACGCTTCTGTGTGTGATGTGACCATTTTGCCTTACATGTTTTCCAGGACTAATTAAAGAGCATAACTAAAAAGAGGCGTTTACAGAGTCGTTATTGAACATGCTGCATTTAGACTAGAGCAATACACATTATTTGGGTTTATAAAAGCGATTTTTTTTTTCAATCTGATCTGAGATGAGGTAGAAAGGTTTTAGCTGTACTTGACCTGATAAATGCTTTTTACAAAACAGTGTTCTATCATTCACAAAACTATACACAGAATACACAATGTTCTCAATGGGTTTAGTTAAATATTTACATTTCAGTTTACCAGTGTGATGTGACTTGTTTAGGGGTGAAACACTTGTTTTTCACTAAATATATAAATATTCTTGAACACTTGACACATTTACTTTACAAAATCTACTGAGGTTTGTTAAGGCTAATAATAAAACTGATGAGGTAAGAAAAACTAATCTTCATTTAAGTCTAAAACAAGTGTATTTCTCTCACCCCTGTTGTAAATTTATTTTGTTTGTTTCAAACCAAGCATTTTGGTTAATTGTTCTTAAAACAAGAATAAATATAGTAGTTACTTTCCTTCTAATGTGAATATATTAAAAGGAAGTTGTGTGAAAATGTAATCACACAGTAAAATTACAAAGATACTGATAAACACATTTATTAATATTATTATTTGAAGTGTAGCACAAACATTTGTTTATGGATGTGGACAACCTGGAAATATAAAGATATATATATATATATATATATATATATATATATATATATATATATATATATATATATATATATATATAAAATTCAGGCCAGGAAATGCAGTGGGAATTTCCTTACTAAATATAATAAGTTGAAACAGAAATTGATTGTTAATGTGAGTGTAATGTTTATAAAACTTTTATTTTATTTTTTTTAAATCCTTGATAATGAATCTGATACAATATTCAGGAAAAGTATTTAGTATGAAGTCTTGAAGATTAATGAGATGTTATTTTAGGTGTTTCAAGTTTTCTTGCTGTAAAACTATTCGTTATACACCCAACATTGAATTTTTAAAATATCAGCAAAAAATCATGTTCATTAATACTAATGATGAACATTAAATCTTAGAACTAGAATGAACATTAAATGTTTCCAGAAATGGATAGCTGTTATTCAAAAAGAAATGTGATGCTTGAGATTTCAGTCGACGCCTGAATCTAGTAAAGCAACATTCCTCTAGAAACATGGCATCTACAACTCTGTGGTCAAACTCATGGCTCTTCAAAGTACTCTAGTGTTTTCCACAGTGGTCCTTCTAGTGCCAGTTTCTGTCATGAACATAATTCCCAGTCTTTTCTTTCTGTGTCCAGCACCATGACTGTGCCCATGTGAATTACGATTACCTCTGTGTCCACTACTGTGTGTTTCATGCCCTCTTTTAACACGTGAGGCCCTGGTATGTCCACTCTGATGCCCATGTGTATGCTCAGTGCCATGAACCCTCTTATGAGATGGTCTCCTGCCATGTCCAGTTGTTTTCTCTTTACTCCTGAGCGTTTTTGTCTTCTCAGGTGCCCCTGAAAACACTTTATGTCCTTGATGGACTTCATCAAGACACAGGGGGCAGATAACTTGTTGGTCTCCCAATGGTCTGTTGTGTCTTGAGCAAATATTTCCTTTAGATTCCCCACTTACAACAATCACTGTGTGCTTTTCTCTGGGATAGTCATCTTTATGATATCTTAAGTGAATCTTACAGGATGAATCCTCGCTTTCTGGACTCATCTTCACAGGTTTGAGTTTTTTGGCAGTGCAGATTTCTCTCTCCGTGTGTCCAGGTCCATTGTAATGTGTGGGAGGAGAATCCTGAAGTCCTGTGTTTTTAAACCGCTCCACCACTTCAGCAAACATGGTGTTTTTGTTGAGAACAGGCCGAGGTGAGAAGGTCTTCCTGCACTGAGGGCAACTGTAACCACCGTCTTTGACACCCTTTTTATCCCAATAGTCTTTAACACAGCCCATGCAGTAATTGTGTCCGCAGGGAATCGTCACTGGATCCTGGAGTGCATCCAGACAGATGGGACAGTTGAATGGATCAAGCTCTTTGAAACACTCCTCTGCCATTTCACACACTTATCTGAACGAAGAATTGTCTGTTTTACATTCAATGTTCAGTCTCTCTCTCTACATATCATGTTCCACACTGAGTGTGTGAGGGCAAAAAAGAGAGAAAAAGAAACAGGTGTGTTTGAGTGCAGTAACCTGTTGAACAGGATCTCAACCCTGTCAACAAAGTATTTTTTTCATTTGTTTTTTTCTTAAGAAAATGCACTAGCCTACTAGCCAAAATTTGGACACGCCTACTATTTTTTTTCTTAATACAGACATTAAAACTGTAAAATGCAAATGTATTTTAAGAAGCTCAAATAAAAGATAGCTTTGATTTTTTTAATCATATACTTTCCACTAAGTTGTCACTATATATGTCTAGATTAAAGCTCTGCACATTGCAGCTCAACCAACTTCTGGAAGACCATAATGAGACTGTATTTTTTATAAATAAAGATTTAAAGGTGAGAATTATTTTGTAATAAAATATTCAAAAATCACTTGCACAGAGTGATATATTTCCTGCAGTTGTGTACTTACAATATCCCAAACGTCTCCAAAGTTCTTTTATTTCAGAGAAATTCCAATTTTAAATAAGTGGCCGTCCCGGAAAAAATGTCGCCTGTAAATGACGCAATATCCGCGCTATAGCTATAGCGACAGACGTGGACAACTGCGCAGTGAGTAACGTTTAGCGGCACCCAGTTCTTGTTTCGTTCAAATCTAGACCATGGCAAGCAGACTTTGGGAAAAACAAGGAGAACTAAAAGAGGATCAATATCAGCGTGATGTTTTTGAGATGCCGGGAGCTAACTTCCGCTCAACAGAGAGCTAGCATCCGTGACTAATTTGGACTTGACAGAACTTCACGAGTCACGATTTTACAGCTTTATTTGACAGGTGAGCAAATGTATATAAAACAAATCAATTGTTTCACCGTTAGCTTGACATGATGAAATGTTAGAATATGGCCAGTATGTTACTCTTATGATGATCTAGCTGCTAGTTTCGTATAGCAAAAGAACTAACACGTAGAATAGCATTAGCTATATCTTTCAACACAGATTTAAATGCCGTTTAGTGTGATAGTGTAACGTTAAAACAAGTAGAACAGCGCTGTGTTTCCCTCACAAGTTTAATTTGTCTAAATTAATAAACTGACCTGTGTGAGTAATCCAGCACTTGCGTGTAACGTTAGTTCAATAATCGCGTGTGATAACGTTATATGTCTCTTATTAGCAATCGCGACCTGCTTCATACCACTGTAATGATAAAAAACATGAGTGTTTTCATCCATAATCATTGTTAATTCCATCAGATTGACAGCAAGTCCACTCATTCAGCTCGTCACTGCGTCATAAACATACGCCTTTGTTATTGTTGGAAACTGCGCCCTCTTGTGGCCAGAAAATCTATAGCTTTAAATATGAGAAACAAGTATGTAGCCTAATGTTTATGAAAGAAGTCTCTGAAGCTCAAGGCTGGAATTATTTGATCAAAAATACAGTAAAACTGTAATATTTAGAAATTTTACATTTTAAAATAAGTTCTCTAATTGAAATTATTTTAATGTATGTTTTTTTCTATCAAGTTGAATTTTCAGCATCATTACATTATCATTAGTCAGTGTCACGTGATCCTTCAGAAATCATTTTTTTTCTGCTCAAGAATGATTTATTATTATCAATTTTAAAAACAGTAGTGTTGCTATAATGTTTTTTATGAAGAAAAGTTTAAAAGAACAACATTTATTTGAAATAGAAATCATCTGTAACATTAAACGTATTTACTGCAACCATTGATCAGTTAAATTGTTGCTTAGTAAAAGTATTTATTTTCCGTTTCTTTTTTAAATCTTACTGATGCCAAGCTTTTGAACGGTAGTGGATATTGAGTTTTGTGTACAAAATGTTGCTATTGATGTAGTTCATTCTTAAAAGATCCAAACTTGAGGTCTGATCTCTTTCTTTGATCATTTAGAAATAAACTTATTTATAATTTTTCAGATCTAAAAACACCTCTATAAGTTACTAACAAAATTCAGTTTTTAACACTATACATGAATTCAATTATTTGCTGAAAACAACCCCATTGTAATATTTTCAAAGCAATGAATTACAATGTCAAAAGGCATCTTAAAAATAACCTCCAGTTTCTTTATTTCACTACATTAACCATTTGCAACGACAGGCCGTGGAGAAAGTTTCTTGCTTTGTAATCCCAGCAGCTGCTGATGCAGTCCATGCAGAAACTCAGTCCGCAGGGAATCGGTGCAGGACCGCTGAGTTGCTCTTGGAGCAGCAGATCTCTGTGCTCAGCCATTTTAAAGACAATCCAATGGAAAGACTAAGAATATTCTGCCAAAAGCAGGGTTCCTGCTCTGAAAGCAGAGGACTGTGGGTGTCTGTACAGTTTCAGGGAAAATAACATCCCAGAGGGCACAAACTGAGAACGTTCAATATGTTGTGGCTCGATATTGACAGTAAATTTGAAACAAATGGTGTATATAATGTATTTGGAAAGATGTAACTTGAAATTACATTTTGATTTGTTTTCCTAAAACGTCTGTTGCTTGTCAAATTTAGAAAACCGGTTTAATCAAGTCTATGTTAAATTATGAATGTTTAATCTCTTAAATCAAATATTCTAAATGCCTTTATGATAATGAAACTGGTTAAAATGAGCTGCATGTTTAATTATCCGTGGCATGCTCATCTCCTGGTAAAATAGCCTCTTCCACCATTTCACATATGGAAGCTCAATTGGAGCATGACAAAGGTCAGTTTGACTTTTTTGTTTGCCTGTAAATTTGACTTTGTCTCATAACTGTTACTCCATCCCATAATTGAAGTTTGTTTCGTGTTTTTCGTGTTTAAAATTTCACAATTTCTCACGATTACCTATTTTAATTTTACATTAGTGTCAGAAACAGACTCGCACACAAATATCTGCCCTATATGTTGGAAAGGGTGATGAATGCAAATAACTATTTTAGCCAAATTCCAGAATTAATGATGAGAGCTTAACACTGGCTTCAAAATGCCTGGTGGGATTTAGTTTTATTGAATACATTCAGCATAATAGTTGTACATTCGCTCCTTGTTGTAGCCTGTGTTCATGCCGGAGAAGGTTCAGACGTCTGCGGAGCTGAGCTGCTACTGAGTCAATCTCCAGCCTCTGTTATAACACTAAGGACAGATATAAAAAAGGAGAGAGAAAGGGAATATGAGTCATGACCCTGTTGCTCAGATTCCTGGACGTGCAGGAATGTTGCGGTGTGCAGTGGAAAGAAGGAAAGAGGGAAATTTTTAATAAATTGTATTCAGCCTACAGACATAAGAGACATATGTGCATTGAAATAACAATATTAATAAGTATTGTATTATTTTTATACAATGCCATTTAAATACATAGCAATTATTCAGAACTCCCTATAACCCAATAACCCTAAATTCAAGGGAATGCCTTAGCAAGTTAGCATTACCCATAATGCAGTAGCATTGTGGCAGCAAAAAAAATCTAGTTAGCTTACAGCTTACTCAAAATCAATTACACATTATTATGCGCCTTCCTTTTATGGTTTTAAAACAAAATTATACCCAGTTTCAAAATTGCAGAGATTTAGCATTAATACCAGATAAAACCCCAAGTAAGTGAGACAATTGAGGAGACAGATGAGAGATGAACTAGGTGGATGAAGGATGAGTTACAATGAATCTCTAAAACAAGATCAGTTTTATTAAAAATCATGCTCAACAGATTCAGAATATACAGAGCATTATATTGAGCATTACTGATATGGTACAAGGATTATAACATGACACTCTAAAATGATTACAAAAAATACAAAAAACAAATTATTGTAAGCAGAAATACTTGCAATAATTAAGCAGTATTTCGAGATCACATTTTTAAAAAATTTTCATTTCTAGGTAAGATCTATATGAAAATAAGTAATACACAATTTAATACGTATTTGTGGTCTTCTGATTTATGTTATTGTCAAGGTCAGGATTTTCCTTGATCTTGACTGATTGCAGCTGCTCCTTCAATCCCATGAGTCACCAGTGCCTCAGACAAGAGATTAAGGAATGTAGAGTCAGGATATCCATTGCTGCACACAAACAAACAAAAGTTGAAATTGGAAATTTAGAAAGTGGAAATTCTTCACAAAAGTCAATCTATTAGATTTAGTGATAAATATATAAACTAGATGTCTAGTTACGCTTCACGGCTATAAAGGCTTTTAAAACACTTTTCAAAACTTTCCTAATGGCGTTGAAATTCCAAAATCTCAACTTTAGATTCAAATTCAAATGAGAATTCTGATTCCTTTTTGCTACATTGAATTAAATTCAGGAATTTAAAAAAATTGACAAAGCATTCTACATTCAATTCTGAATGATGCACAACCCTTACTGACCCTGGTCAACTCAACTGGCAATGAGTGATAGCATGTTTTAACCATGCCACCATAGATATCCTGCACAGTCATGTACTTCATTTGTGTTCATTCCTGACAGATTATTATCAAATAATCAAAAATAGCTGCTCTCTACTGCAAATGATGCTCTTTACTACAAAGGAGATCAAATAATCAAAAATAGCTGCTCTCTACTCCAAAAAGATATTAGAAAAACAAAAGTAATTAGAGAATAAGTGCTCTCTAAAATCACAGAAATCACACATTAACATGTCCAGGTCACCAGCCATGGCATAATGATATTTACAAGCTTAGCGTTTGTTTAGCTTATCATCTGGACTCACCCACTCTTCCCTCCATCCATCTTGGTCTTGTGGGGGATCTTGCCCCAGTTCACTTTTGCATCTCCACCAAAGGCCTTCTTGCTTGAACTAATAGTAAAAGTAAGCCCTTGATGAAATGCCTTTTTCAGGTAGGGCAATAAACTTTGTCCCTTTGAGTCGAGTGGCAGATAAGCCTCAAATTTACCACCTTTGAATGGTGACCCAGGATAGGGATCCTTATCCTAGAAGAGATGTGTAAAACATGGGAATGAATTACAAGGTGATATATTTTATTTCAGTAATATTTAGCATTTTTCACAATTGTAAGCTATATTTCTTGGATACTGTACATAATAAACTGTATATAAACTAATACCCCTTGTATGCCATCAGGTATGCAGTATGTGATCTTGGCCGTTGTATATTTTGTATAGCCTGGAAGGCTAAGATTCATCTCTGCACATGTCATAGTTCCTTGGATGCCCCTTTGTTCTTTGCTGTCCTTGTGTTCTGAATGTGGCTCTTGAGCCTGATATTCCTGCCGTATATCCTTCGAGCCATAACTTTGCCCTGGTTCCCCCAGCACCTTCTTCTGAGAGTACATCCCCTCTTTATAACACACTCTGCAGTATGAATGAAATAGTAGGCAGTCACAGCAAAGGATGACACCACAGGTGGTCCGTTTCACATTTGTAATGATTGCACCGCACACACATTTCTCTGAAGGGGTATGGGACAGCAGGTTGGTCTGTTTCAAAGTCATTGCAGTATCTAGTTTTTTGTGTGCTTCAAGTGGTAAAGAAGTTGGCCCATCAATTTTTGGTTCTGTTGTGTTTTCTCTGGCATTAGCTAATAGGCTAAGTGAGTTTATCTGGCTTACTTCATCCATCATAGAACTGGGGTTTTCCAACCTTTCCAACGTAGCCGGTTTCTGTTTGGTTGATTTAACTCTACTCTTGCTACTGCTGTTAGACTGAACCACTTGACTTGTATCCTGTAAAGAACGCAGCTTTACACTTTGATCAGATTCTTTTGTTGATTGTATGCTCAAAGATGCATTGGTTGCCCCTTGATCTACACCCTCTTGGAAGGTCTTCATCTGTAATAAGGAATGATACTTTTGCCCGGAATATACAGCCTTAAATATATCACTGGCTTCAGAGCAATGCGATTTTGGGCCAAGAAAGAAAATGCTGCTCTTTGTGGTGTGCAAGATGACCTTGCGAAAACGTGACCGTACATTCAAGCAGCAGGTTTCAAACAGTTTATCTTTTTCAACCACACCAAGCTCTGCCAGACGTACCTCCTGAGAGTTAAAGTCACTGGCCACCATAGCCACTAGATTCTGAAGCTGCCGATGACTTTCTCCGACCTTCGATGAATCTGTGCCCTCCAGTGTCACGGTCATCTCACCTTTGCCGGCTTGTTTCTCAGACATTTGCAAGTCAGATTCCATGCTATCCAGTTGTTTGCAATACACCTCCTTCATGTAGATCCACATTAGAGAAGACACAGTGAGTTCTGCTTCCACTTTAGTCATCGGACAATCTTCACTTGGTCTTCCGCTACTGATGCTATTGGATCTTGCTCTTTGATGAGCATGTGAGTTAATCATTGGCTCAACTGTAATCTGGTTATTTTGCAATTGATCTCTGAGGTTCGGTCGACCAGAGAAACTATTGGCCCTCCTTAAAGGGGATTTGGAAGTGGGCCCTGATGTGGAGAAGGGAGCAGCTGTCTTCACTGCGGTATTACTGGCTGATAGGGCATTCACACTTGAAGCTTTGACTCCTGTGCTAAATGTTGAAGTGAGTCCAGTAGGAGTTGTTGGTTTGGCCTTGTATGTGCTATAGGAGGTTCTACCAAATGTATTCACAGATAGTGGGTCTTGGTTTTTAAACAGGACATCCTCTCCTGTAGAGCTTGGACTTGTCATCCTGAATGTTTCAGTTCCTTCTCCTGTCAGCTCATTACCGAGTAAGCCTGCGGTGCCAAGTGAAGACTTTGTCGGTGGTGCTGATTTAGAGTTTCGGTCTAACATTTGCATGTCCATTTTAGCAGTAAGACTTCTTACATCTCCTCCCATCTCCTCTCTACCAAGTAGCCCAGAGCTCTTAAACCGAGCCGCCAGTTTGTACTCTTTTGTATTCCCAACATCCCCTTTTCGTTCAGTGCTAGAGCCAATCAGTTTAGGGGGCACTGGAGTATGTACTTCACTTTTTCTCCTAACTTGTTGCTCTCTTGCCAAGGATTCAGGGGATACTGAAGCAGAACTGGAAGAGGATGGTGGCATTTCTGTCAAGCTCCCCATCACGCTTTTCTCCACCCCAAGCAGCAGCATTTGTTTGGCCTGAGATACCTCCGTTTTTTCTCCAACTATATAAATGGTGTCCTGGTCATAGCTAAACAGAACATTAGGCAGTACTAACTGCACCTTTTTTAATGCTATGGTCAGTCCGTCTGGCATGTAAAGGGCACTCTTTTTAACCTGGTCTTTCCGCAGACAACCCTCTTGCTGTTGATAAAGCTGCCTCAGCTCCTTATGGGCTTGCCGTATGTTTTGTTTAACATCTGATCTGCTTGGGACCTCTGATTGCAGGTACAGGGTGGTGATTCCCTCGGATGTAACGTGGACCACTTGCACTTGGTGATGACGCAGTATATACTTGTATTCTTCAATGCTCTGCAGGTATGCAAAAACATCAGCTTCCATGATTATCGAAAGATCTTCCAAATCGGCTTCATCTATCCTGCGCTCTGCTTTCTCCTCCATTTTGCTTTTCTTAGTCTGAGTACTGCGTTCAGTGAGAGCTTCATTGCTTTCTTGCAGTCCGTAGTGCTCTTGTCCAAAACCCTCCGTGGATCCGTAGCTGAAGTCTCCTGCATGAAGTCCTGGTGACTGGGATGCAAAGCTGTCCCATTTCTTGACACTTGCAAGGTCTTCCTTAGTCTCTGGACTTTGACCGCTGTCTCCACTAAAATAAGGGTATTTGGCTCTTGAAAGGTGATGATAAAATAGCATCTGCATATGAGGAAAAGCGCCTTGAAAATCTGAATATTTGCCTTGCAAGGTGCACATATGCTGTAATAAGCCACGTTGCACACGTAGACCTGGAAACTCGCTACACAGTACATTCAGAGTGTCTGCGCCCCGAGGAAGCTGACTGCAATCTATAGTCACAGTCATATCGAGGATCACCTAAAGCAGTACAAGAACATCAGTGTCAAAACAAAATGTGCTTACTTTTGTTTGGGAAATTGGATTTTTTTTTCAAGCACTGTCTAATCTTGCGTATTCTGTCAGCAAACCTTATTCAGATTCAGGGGCTCTTGGGATGGGAGACCCAGGGAGAGTTCATATTTTATGCCGTCCAGCTGTAAAATGTGAGGATGATGACGAAGTACACTCTGGACCACTAAATTAAACCAGAAAGAAAGGATCAATATCATTTGACAGATAAAAACTGGCTCAGAAGTTTACACACAAAATTAGATGTTTGCAAACACAGATGGAAGTTAATTTTTAATAATGTTTGATTTATAAAAGCATCAATTCTCATCTTCTCTTTTTCTCACCAAAGACACTGATACTCAATAATCAGACTCATTGAAAACTTACTGCCTTTAATAAGGCTTGACACAGTACATAAAGAATACCCCCTCACCCCCATACACTTTATTAGTAAACTGACTACACAGCTAAAATGTTGTCTTGGCAGACCAATCAGCTAGCAAGAGCCAGAGACTTCATTAGTAATATATCAGTCGTTTGGCTGCCAATCAATGCACTTTGGATTTTTTTCCATGACCAGCTACTATGGCAATTACATTTGAATGCACTGAAATTTAATGTATATACCAGAGATATAAAGAGTGTGGTAAGATGTGTCAGAATTTTATCCTAAAAAAATGCAAACATATCCAGACACTAAAATGTAAATCACACAATGCTGATGTTGATGAAAAAGTTGATGATTATATTCTCATATTGCTTAAATAAATTGTTTTGTCCAATAATTTTAAGCAAAATTCCAGTGTTAAATTAACACGGCCAGTGTTTATGACTCTATGTGGTTTATATAAACACTGACAATGTTAATTTAACAGTGGGGATTTTACTGTAAAAAAGAAGAATATTAAAAATGTTCTACTACATTTAAATATTATGAATATTGCAATTTGTGGACTTTTGACATAAATAGTAAAAAATGTAAAAGTGGAAATTATGAGATACTTTTTTTCATTATTATGGCCATAATACAGATGCTTTTCCCCCACCTGAAGCATAAAAAGTCCTTGCTTTATCTAAAGTGGCACCACACTCTTCCCTAGCTATTTTTTTTATCAATGTCAATTCATTCATGTATTTACACAATGTACAGTAATGTAACAGCAGTCCTAATAACCATGTAAACGATCTATCTGACCTCTACTCTGCTCAAATGTGACGAGGGCACGCAGAGGTGTCCGACCGATGATAGTGACTGACGTGACCTCCCCTCCTCCGTTCCTCTCGCGTAGAAAGTGAATCAGTAGTTTGTCCCGTAAACGTTCATGATCCACGTCTGTTGGCAAGCCGTAAACGCACACCGCACGGGCTTCTTCCTCTTCCATTCTTCAGGGTTGCCACCTATAAACACTGATTTAAGTAAACACAAGTGGTTGTAAGGGCGATATGATTTTTATGCGTCATCAGACAAGCTATAGAGCAGATGCATATCCCTACCGAAAAAAAAAAAATATTTTCCAGCTAAGTCAGTCACTATATCTTCCTCATTATAATAAGCAAACGGAGGGAAAGGTCGTTGTCCAGTCCAGCGTTTTTGTACGTCGGAGCTCGAGCACACAGGAAGTGTTACTAACAACAGAGTTGGTGACAAATGTCGCGATTACACTGTCGTTTTTACAAATGAGTAAAGATAATGTTGTTTTATCACCTATGTGTCTCTGTCTCGATATCAACATTTCGTCGCTTTATTCATCTTTTGCATGAAGGGTTTGCCCTTTTTTCTAATGTCGTGCGAGGCTTCGTTTACATGAAAAATAAAAGTGAAAGTAAGAGAAGGCAGAAGACCAGGAATTGTATTTATGACCTGAACCGCATGGAAACCGTGATGTCACGTGTAAAAGTTGTGTACCTTTTTTTCTGTATTTGTTATTTGTTATATATAAATATTTTTTTGTAATTTATTTATTTAATATATTTGTTAAGTTGTCCCATGTACGTCTTATCCTGCTCTTTAAAGCCTCAGAAAATTAACTTAAATTATTTAAAAAGGTTTAGCTATGGGTAGAGAAAAATTGAAAGGCTACGGATGCAATGGTTCCCCTGATGGTATTCGTTTTTATTTAATAATAATACAATTAGTTTATTTTAAGAGCAATTACATTGTATAAAGCCACATTTGTAGGCTATTATAATGATACATTCTTAACATGTTTTGCAGTGATTATGTATTGATTTTTTTTCATAACCATTATTAAACCTCAAATTGATCTGGCCCAGTAAGTGTTTCACCTGAAGTGATATCATTTGATACGCCATCTACAGGCGATACCGTGTTAGTGCAGGAATACATTTGCTCAGATTCTAGTCTATTAATAGCCAGAGTTTCACCGTGTGTCTGGTCAACAATATCTTGTGACAGGCAGCTTCGTTCTTGCAAGGACATGCGGTCGTTTCATTAAGAGGAATTTCAAATATAACAGGCATAGTCTAATCAAACAGATGTTTTACGCAAGTTTATCATAGGTTCTTTAAGTGCAGACTATACAGGAGGAACTTGAAGTGCGTTCAAGGTAGGAAGACCTTACCATTCACACTGTTCTTCTCAGCTGTTGTAGACTGTCTGAGCTAGTTATTTATTTTTTTAAAAAAATCTTTTTATTTATTTGAAAGGGGACACTGTACATTAATCAACATTAGAACAATGTTAATGTTCCCGAGTTAGCTAAAAGAGCTAATTTTCATCGGTAGTCCCCCAGTATCTAAGTCTGTTCCATACATACATAAACAAAATCACTTTTGCAACTCACTGGGTACTGAACTGTTGAGCAATTTATAAACACTCCTATGTGCAGTTACCAGGCCTAAACACTAAAAGCACAAGGCTGCTGTGCCAATACTCTTTTGTTCCAGGTATACTACTCTGGGACACCTCTGGGACACTCTTGTTGGGATGTCCCGGGACACTTTTCCCTTCAGTTCTGCTTCTCTGCGCTCCTTAAGGCTGGATCAGGAGCTTCAGGACTGGGAGGATGCCAGGCGGGCGCTGGCACACAGGAGGGCAATGACGAGGCGTCCTTTGCCTGCCGCCCCCAGGCTCCGACATGGAAATGAGAGGATCCAGACGGTCCGTGCTCCTCCACCCCAAATACAGTGCCGAGACCCAGCCATCCACAACACCTTCATGTGTGGAGATATGAAGAGAGTGTATGCCGTCCTTAAAGATCCAGGCATGGTGAATGCACTGATGGAGACTGTACATGAGGAGATGGCATGGGCCCCGGAGATGGGTAGGAACCTTTAACACACACAAGCTCATACGTTCAGGGGGTATTTGGGTAAATTCACTCATCTCATTGTGTTGCAGGAATGTGGACTCTCATCTCAAAAGTAAAGCAGACGTCTGCACTGCGTCTGGCTGCCAGCAGGGGCCACTCTGGCTGTGTCGAGGAGCTGCTGTTTAGGGGCGCAGAGGTGGACGCAAACCCAGGCGGTCGCACAGCTTTACATGATGCCTGTTCAGGGGGCCATCACATCTGTGTGCGTCTGCTCTTAGACCATGGGGCTGACCCTGACCTGCTCGATGCCGATGGCAATGCCCCACTGCATCTCTGCAATGCAGCGGAAACATATCAGTGAGTAGGCCTGAATATGGTCAGATGAAGATATAGCAAGATGTGTAAAGTAATCAATAAAAACATACAAACTAAATGAATTAATAAACATTATGGAGACAAGATTTTGACTTTGCTTCTAAGACTTTATGTAAGTAAGAAAAAAATCAGCAAAGATGCATAAGGTTGATGAAAAGCATTTATAATGTTACAAAAGACTATTGTGTCTATTTATCAAGGTTTCCACAAAACACACCACCGTTCAAAAGTTTGTTTTCAAAAAGTTTTTCTCTAGGGATGCGTTAAATTGATCAAAAAAGTGACAGTAAAGACAATTTTAATGGAACAAAAGATGTTTGTTAGTGCTGTCGAATCTATTCATCACGATTAATCGGATCTAACATAAAAGTTTGTAAATATATAATATATTTACAATTTTTTATGTAAGGTAAGGTAATTTATTTATACAGCACAATTAAAACAACAGGTAGTTGACCAATGTGCAATTTGCAAGCGTGTTTATGTCAATTGATTAATCCCTGCATACAGGGCATTACAGCCTGAACATGAGGTCACAAATGCATGCATCGCTCTCTCTAAATCCTCAAATGACAAAAATGGCTTGACTTTTGTCAAGGTTCTTAATTGAAAGAAACCTGATCGAACAACAGCGTTAACTTGTTTGTCAAATTTTAGATGTTCGATCTGATTAATCGGTTTGACAGCACTAAACTTAAATAAGTGTTGTTATTTTTACCTTTTTTGTTTTCATCAAAGAATCCAGATAAACGAAATGTATCACGGTTTCCACCAAAAATATAATTGACAAGAGAACCTTTTTCGACATTGATAATAATAAGAAATGTATCTTGAGCACCAAATCAGCATATCATAATCATTTTTGGATAAATCATGTGGTGCTGAAGACTAGAGTAATGATGCACAAAATTCAGTATACAGTATGTATATATATATATATATATATATATATATATATAAATAAACTGAAAACTGTTAATATAAATTGTAATAATATTTCACAATATCTCACTTCTCTACTGTATTTTGGTCTAATAAATGCAGTCTTGGTGAGCAGAAGAGACTTTCAAAAACAAAAAAATCTCACAAACCCCAAATTTTTTAACGGTACTGTATAATTCAACCAAAAATGAAAATATCTCTATTTACTCAACCTCATGTCGTTCTCGCTCTCTGTAGTAATAAAGACATCAGTGACACTCGTATCTGCCCTGCAGGTGTGCTGAGCACTTGGTGAGCAGTGGTGCATTAGTGAACGTGGCCCAGCGTGACTCATGTCTCACCCCGCTTCACGTGGCCTGCAGGAGAGGTCTAGAGGACCACGTGGAGCTCTTCCTGTCCTCTGGAGGGGACGTGACGGCTCAGACCCAAGAGGGTGAGACACCCTTGAACGCAGCCTGCGCAGGGGCGGAGAGGCCCGCAGATGCAGGACGGTATCTGCGTATTGTCCAGAAGCTGCTAGCAGCCGGGGCCGACGCACAGACTGCTGGGAGGAAAAAGCACACGGCCCTGCATAATGCCTGTGGAAACTGTTGTCCCCGCATTGTTAAACTGCTGCTGGAACATGGGGCTCGCGCGGACATAGCTAACTGTGCTGGATACACACCCATGGACTGCCTGCTGCAGGTGGGTTGATGATGGGTTGGAGATGTTTTCAGATGTTGATTTTAACAGAGACAGTATCAAAATATAAAGAGCACTTTTTATTGAAACGGTTAACTCCAAAACTGAAATTTGTAAAGGAAAGGCAAGGTCTGATCTGGAAGCATTGCAGTAAGTGTGAAGCTGATGGTTGACTTCTTCTCTCTCTGTTTTGCCAGGTAGTTGAGGATTACCCAGACCAGCAGCCAGAGGTTGTGGCCCAATCTCTTCTTAACTATGGAGCAAAGCCGTCCTCCCCTAGAGTAAGTGCAGATTTTCGTGTTTCCTAGAAAGGTATACTATATTCCTATAGGTAACCTGCCTACTGCCTACCCTTTGGTACAAATCCTTATTTTATTTATCTGTGTGTGTAAATCTCAGATGCTGAAACTCTGCCTCCCTTCTCCTGCCACTTTGGAGGTAATGCTGGATTGCTATGCGGTCATCCCAGAATGTGAGGAGTGGTTAAAGGACACATCAGAGGGACAACTGAAGGTCTCTAAAATAAATAAATCATATTCCAAAAATGTTATGCTGCATAGATCAGGAGGGATTAATACGTTGTCCGATAGGATTTGTGAACAGATCAACATTCAACATGAATTAAAAGCAGAAGCAAATGTGTTTGCCACAATTTAACATACAGTTAGAATGTAGACATATATATATATTGAATAGCATACCTCAGATAATTTAATATATATATATATATATATATATATATATATATATTACCATTAAAAATGAGTCTATAAGATTTTTTACATATACTATTTTACATATACTAACTGTTTTCTAATTGAATACATTTTAAAATGTAATTTATTTCTGTGATCAAAGCTGAATTATCGGCCTCATTACTCCAGTCTTCGCTGTCACATGATCCTTCAGAAATCATTCTAATAAGATGATTCAATTCTCAAACATTACTTTATTTTATTGAATACTGTTATGATTACTAATATGATTCTAAGATTAATAGAAAGTTCAAAAGAACAACATTTGTATTTGTTTTTAATATCCATGTATTGTACTGTCAGGAGCATGAGTCTTTCTTCGATGCGGTGAGACGGATGAGTGGTCAGCCTCGCTCTCTTCAGCACCTCTGCCGCTGTGCGCTGCGTCTCCACCTGGGGCCACTGTGCCACTTCGCAATAGTCCAGCTCAACATCCCCAGCACTTTAAAAGATTATCTACTGCTGCATAATGATGGACATCTCCGCTGAGCTCCACTCTTAGAGAAACAAAGAAATAGCTGATTGACTGGAAACAGTGGGCTGAACTTTTCTTTCGTTTTTTACAAACTATATTTATCATCTGTGATAAATACTTATATTGTTATAAATTTATGTCTTTCAGATGGTTTTAGATCCCTAGACACCTCTTGACAAGAGGATGGATTATGGACAAGTGGGGTCTCTGGCTATCAGAGCATGGTCTCAAACCGAGACACCCTCTGTGACTTGAAATACAGAAATAAGGCACTTTGATGGATAGTGCTTGAAAATGTGCCAATGGCTGTCCTTGCAATGTGAACTAAACAAAGAAATGAGAATGAGATCAGCACTAACTGAATGTGTTATTGTAGCTTTGGTGATGTATCAAAATCTATACAGTTATTGCTCTTTCTTTATTGTAAACCACACACATTAAAGCAACAACACATTAAAGCTCCCTTTTTTTCAAGAATTAAAAACATAAAAATTTGTATCTGTCCCAGAATTTGCATGATTTTCCCCATTACACAATAGGTTTTTACTTTTTTTGTTTACTTATTTAAGTTAGAAGTGAGATATTAAGCATTAGGCTACGTTGTTTTCACCAAATAGCAGACTTTGGTTTCACGCAATCCCTGAATGTTTTACCAACCACGTGACCTTCCTACTCTAGCTGAGCGTCAGCTGTGCGCGTGCGCGTGAGATTATACGTGTGTTTATTTATTTATTTCTATGCGAAGTGTTGCGTCTTTTAACTGGCGTAGGGATTTAAACATCGTCGATCCAGAATGATCTGAAGTAAGAGAAGGTAAATGTGCTGTAATACATGTTTAGAGGACAAGTGTTCTGTTAAAACTCGCAAATCAAGGTCGTCCTACATCACCGCTACGTTACCTGATTAGCTGCCCTCCCTTCCAGACAGACAAAACGAATATTTTTTTTTGTATTAAATATATTTTCTGCTCGTTTTTCGTCTCGTTTGTGTTTAACATAGACTGTAGCGTTGTTTTGTTTCCCGTGGGCGACATTAAATGTGTAACGGTGAATATTTGTTAAAGGTTCATGGCTTAGCGAAACCGCTAGCGTAACATTACATCTAAACGAAGGTTCAAACTGTCTGATAACAGTGTGTTTCAAACTAATAAGCTTATATATAACATTACAGAGTGAAATTATAGTTTTAATGCAGTACCACATTTGTGTTTACTTTCAAATAAAAGTAAGTTATTTGACACTCAGTACTTTGTGTCACCTTTGTGTCACCTTATTGTCTAATGCAATTAAGAAGTGTGTCGCTTAATGTTAGATAACGGAGTTAAGGATCTTTACGATCCACGCAACACACTAGGCCTACTGTAGATTTTTCTATCAGTTCCAAGTAGTTCACCAAGACTAAGAAGTCTTCTTTAAATTCAACATGAAATTCTGTCTAACCATTTGCTTTTTAAATTCACTTTCTTGGCTTTTTTTCTATAAAGACTTTCAGAGGTTTGTTTGCCTCTCATACATCTTCCTCTTTGGATGACATCACTGTGCCCTGTTATCTGATTGGATGATGTATTGTATCAGTAGGCTTGTTTGAGATGCGCCTCGCCTCGCCTCGCCTGCAATGTAGCCTAGTCGAGAGTATAGGCGGCTGCAGTTAGAGGAGGAGTGAAAAAAGCACATTCAAGCCGGACAAATCTCGGTTCTCGCAGTGGATATGACACCTGTGAGATCAAAGACTGATATCGCGGGATTCACGGGATTCACGCACGTGCACTTGTTGCTAATAAACTGGATGTAATTTTAAGTTCTGTTGCTTTTATATGAAAATAAATATAATGAACAAGACACCCAAAGTACTTGTTTATTTAATTACATTCCAAATATGTGTTTATCAATATTTTTTCTTTAATACAGACTTGTGTTTTTATATATTGTTTTAATAAAAATATCATGTATTAATATCATATGTGAAATCACATTATAACCCATATGGCACTGTCAGAGAGTTTAATCACCCATAACAAATATGTATACACATAAAACATGATATCAGAGTTTTAAAATCAAGCATGTTAAAAGAGAAAAATACATCACGGTTGTTTAAACCAATGAGCATTAAGCTGTGTCGTCAGCAAGTCGTTTCCCATCATGCTTTTGATCAGCGCAGTCGGTGGAGAGCAACTGCGCGCGACTGCAGAATCCGACAGGTGCGCCTTGCGCTCGCGAGAGTTCTTTGACATACGTCGACATGACATCAGAGTCAGGCGGACCGTTCTCGGACACATTTCTAACCGGCATGCATCTCGCGCTGATCACCGGTGATCGGTTCTGCGCAGATTTTGCTTATTTAAAACAAGCCTAGTATTTTGTATTGTTGAATATCCTATTTAACTTAGAAATATGTCTCAGTAGGGACGTAAAATGGCATGTGATTATGTTTGATTATTTTAATCTTTCTCTTCAGGGATGGAAATTATCTTTTTTGTCCACCGGCCACTGTGGCTGGTGGATTTCAAAATCTACCAGCCACTTAATGTTTTTACCAGCCACTTTCTTGTTTTTAACCGACAATGCTTAATGGCATGTGAAAATGAATACTACAAGATCTACAATACTGCCTAACCAGTTTATTTAATCTCAAGTCTCAATGAAATACTGAATTTTTCACTATCTTTCTTATACACACACAAACCATGAACTGATATACATTTCTCATTTCCCCTTGCTCTTCTCTCCGGTACCCTCCTCTGCTCTTCCATCTTTAAAAGACTTCCATGTTTTTTTTATTTTTTTTAATAAAATGCCGTATTACCCACACTGAATAAAAACACGTTTAAATGGGTAATTTTCTTTTCTGACATAGCCTACTCCAGTTCTTGTTAAAACACACTAGATATGAAAAATCTGTGCATTTTGGGCACTTTTCTCATCATAAATATACCTACAGTAGTAATAAAGCTAGGGGCTAGGAAAATGAATTCTTTGCTAATACTTCCTCATCATCGTGGAGAGCGCAGTTCGCACCGTTTCCTCCTTTCCACAAGCGCGTGCTCTCCCGTGGCGTCTTTCGTTGCTATGCAACAACGAACTTACGCGCCTCTAAAAACGAGCGCGCCGCGTCGCTTTTATGAGCTAATAATAGGGCCGTTACATAGTGTAAAAGCAGACGCAAGCGTCACGAGCGATGCGTAAAATGCAACGGTCACTTTTCCAGTCCGTTTTCACCTGATTTACTGTCTTTCCCATCGCGATTGCAACCCCTCTCCAGGCATTTTCCAACACAATTTTATTTGATTGTACTAATTGTGATGAATTTTCCTATAAAAGCGGATGAACCATGGGATGAACGCGTACATAAGCTCGCATAATTTTTCCTCATCACCCGCCATTGTATTCAAACCTTCTTCTTCTGTTATTAACATAATATATTTGAATTAATGTACAATTTTTGCGTGCGTCAGTGCGTCGCGTATCAAAAACTAGGACGACACATTTGGCTACGCAGCGACATAGTAGATGCGGGATTGGCGCGCGTGTAGATGTTCACGCGGCTAGCTCTTTACCACACAAGAGAGCTTTTCTTCCCTTATCGAGCCTCGACGAAAGAAACGCGTGGGTGTTGAAGGTGCGCCTCCTCTTAAAGTGTTCACCGTCCGGGTGAAACAGTAACGTTATGCTGTTTTTATTTACCCGCCACGGTGGCTGGTAGGTGAAGTGAATTTACCCGCCACAACAAAAAATCACCCGCATTTGGCTGGTGCTAATTTCCATCCCTGTTTCTCTTACCTGTGTGCTCAGGTAGAGAGGGGCTGGGATGGCGGTGTGTGCTCTAACTGTGCTTGACGGGCTTGGGGAGGAGGCTACGGCTTTGGGTGGTGTGGTCGTCCTGTTCCTGGCCTTGGTTCTTGCCTGGCTGTCCACACACGTGGCTGACCGTGGAGATCACATTCTGGGGACCATTCTTACCGTAGGCGCCCATGCCTCCCTCATTGGCCTTGGGGGACACGACAGTTATGCAAGCTCCCCTCCCAACTCAGAGGTCAGCGAGCAGCCGGATGAGGAGCCCACAGAGGAGGAGAAACAAGAAGAGGGCGAGGGCCGGCCGGATGGGGTAGATGATGTGCCTGGAGAAGAGCTGCTGGATATTCAGGGTGGGAGGAAGAAAGTGAGCTATGTTCAAGGTGATGAAAATGAAGAGGTGATGGAAGAGGAGTCCGAAGACGAGGTCACCAGCATCACAGTGAGACTGAAGTTTCTAAATGACACTGAGGAGCTGGCAGTGCTCAGACCGCAGGACACCATTGGATTGCTGAAGAGGTGAGTCAAACACACACAGGAAGTAGTGAAAAAATATTCTAGTTATGATCTTGCATATGAATGGTAGAAATCGCAATGCTCAGTCTGCCATCTGTAGGAAAGGAAGACCCACGTTTTGATAAAAAAAATGTATTTTTATGTCGGCTGTACCAACATTAAACCTACTTTGTTTAAAATCCGATATAAACTTAAGGTTATGTTAATTAATATATGGTGAATTCCATTAAAATGTAATAAGTCTTAATGAGCTTAATGAAACATAAGTACTTTGAAGGGTGTAGATCAGTACTGTCTTTTTTGCATGAAGATTTGAGTCATTGCAGATCTTGGACTGTGCAAAAAAAATATTAAATCTATTTTTCATCATTTTAAGATATTTAATATATAGCTTGATTTTTTTTATGTGTTTCCACTGAAATTGAAGAATTTTTTAGAAGCCGTCATTTCAACCAAGCAACCACTATCCATTTTAATGAAAATGTTTAAATGATGATGCAAATGAACAACTGAAACAGATTGGGAATTGATGAATTGAATGGATTTTGGGGGAGAAATCAACCATTCAACCGACTCAAGGCCATTTTTGGTGAATTTCTTTAACCCATTCAGACCCTGTGTCCATTGCAATGGACATCACATGTCAGCCCCTTTTTTAACTGGAGCATTTCACCTAGTTTAAAGCCTGCAAATAAATAGTGGGTTCGCGGACGGTGGAATTTCGGGACGGCCCTTGGTGACTCAGGGGGCCTCCCTGAGTGCAGTAAAATGGTTTTCATCCCAAAATTTTGAAAGCTAAGCTTAAAAACCACATGTCCACAAACCCACTATTTGTCCAATAACCCACTATTTTTTTATAGGCATAAATGCTAGGTGGGATCTCAATATCTCAGCTCAGGAAGGGTCTAGAGACTCCATTTTTGCACCAAGGTCTAAGTCTCATGGCCTTCTATCAGAATCCAGAGAAGATGAGAAGATTTGAGAAACTTTTTTTGCGGGGGGCGAAATTTTGAGTTTCTCCAATCTTCTCAAAACTCTGGATTCTGATAGAGGGCCATGAGACTTAGACCTGGGTGCAAAAATGGAGTCTCTAGACCCTTCCTTAGCTGAGATATTGAGATCCCATGTAGCATTTATGCCATTATAAAAATAGTGGGTTCGCGGACGGTGGAATTTCGGGACGGCCCTTGGTGCAACAGACTCAGGGGGCCTCCCTGAGTGCAGTAAAATGGTTTTCATCCCAAAATTTAGAAAGCTAAGCTTAAAAACCATGTGTCCACAAACCCACTATTTTTATAATGGCTTATACCACGGGCTGTTTAAATACTCGATTCTGATTGGCTGGAAGGTGCGCAGTAAAACCCTTTAATGCACAGGTAGTTCCAGTTAGTTTGATTACAGTTTGAAATGAATCCGCTTAGACTGTAAACCATAGACTGTAAAACAAACATTGGTAACCATAGTAACAGTTACGCTTGCAAACAGATTCATAATTCATTCAAATAAATGCAATCGGATGGCTCTACTTTATTTAAAGTGGACGGAGTAGAACTAACGAGCCGTAACTTAAGAAAATAACCGTCATTTTTACATGTCTGTTAAAAAAATGACACTGTAAACATCAATTATAGCTTTAATTTCTTTTTAACTTGGCAAATAACCGAGGTATAAGCGGGATAATCCATGGCTAGCCATGCATTAAATGATTTTAATGCACGACGTAGAGGCAACCACCCTCTGCTTCGCGTCGGGTGGTTCTTCGCCTCTACGTCGTGCATTAAAATCCTTTAATGCATGGCTAGCCATGGATTATCCCCTACTTATACCACGGGCTGTTTAAATACTCGATTCTGATTGGCTGGAAGGTGCGCAGTAAAACCCTTTAATGCACAGGTAGTTCCAGTCAGTTTGATTACAGTTCGAAATGAATCCGCTTCTATAAACCATAGACTGTAAAACAAACATTGGTAACCATAGTAACAGTTACGCTTGCAAACAGATTCATAATTCATTCAAATAAATGCAATCCGATGGCTCTACTTTATTTAAAGTGGACGGAGTAGAACTAACGAGCCGTAACTTAAGAAAATAACCGTCATTTTTGCACGTCTTAAAAAATTACACTGTTAACATTAGTTATAGCTTTAACTTCTTTTTAACTTGGCAAATAACCGAGGTATAAGCGGAATAATCCACGGCTAGCCATGCATTAAAGGATTTTAATGCACTACGTAGAGGCAAACACCCTCCGCTTCGCGTCGGGTGGTTCTTCGCCTCTACGTCGTGCATTAAAATCCTTTAATGCATGGCTAGCCGTGGATTATCCCTTACATAAATGCTACATGGGATTTCAATATCTCCGCTGAGGAAGGATCTAGAGACTCCATTTTTGCACTCATGTTTAAGTCTCATGGCCCTCTATGAGAATCCAGAGTTTTGAGAAGATTAGAGAAACTCAAAATTTTGCCCCCCGAAAAAAACCCGAAAAGGGTTACACTGTCGTTTTTTTCGGGGGGCGAAATTTTGAGTTTCTCCAATCTTCTCAGAACTTTAGATTCTGATAGAGGGCCATGAGACTTAGATCTGGGTGCAAAAATTGAGTCTCTAGACCCTTACTGAGCTGAGATATTGAGATCCCACGTAGCACCCACTATTTTTATAATGGCATAAATGCTACATGGGATCTCAATATCTCGGCTCAGGAAGGGTCTAGAGACTCCATTTTTGCACCTAGTTCTAAGTCTCATGGCCCTCTATCAGAATCCAGAGTTTTGAGAAGATTGGAGAAACTCAAAATTTCGCCCCCCGAAAACAAACGACAGTGTAACCCCTTTCGTTTTTTTTTTTTGGGGGGGCGAAATTTTGGGTTTCTTCAATCTTCTCAAAACTTTGGATTCTGATAGAGGGTCATGAGACTTAGATTTGGGTGCAAAAATGGAGTCTCTAGACCCTTCCTGAGCTGAGATATTGAGATCCCACGTAGCACCCACTATTTTTATAATGGCATAAAGGTGGGATCTCAATATCTCAGCTCAAGAAGGGTCTAGAGACTCCATTTTTGCACTAAGGTCTAATGGCTCGTTTCCACTGAGTGGTACGGTACGGTACAGTTCGGTTCGGTACGCAATAGTCTCATGGCCCTCTATCAGAATCCAGAGTTTTGAGAAGATTGGAGAAACTAAAAATTTCGCCTCCCCGAAAAAAAAAAAAAAAAAAAACGACAGTGTAGCCCCTTTCGTTTTTTTTTCGGGGAGCGAAATTTTGAGTTTCTCCAATCTTCTCAAAACTCTGGATTCTGATAGAGGGTCATGAAACTTAGACCTGGGTGCAAAAATGGAGTCTCTAGAGTCTAGACACTTCTTGAGCTGAGATTTTGAGATCCCACGTAGCACCCACTATTTTTATAATGGCATAAATGCTACGTGGGATTTCAATATCTCCGCTGAGGAAGGATCTAGAGACTCCATTTTTGCACTCATGTGTAAGTCTCATGGCCCTCTATCAGAATCCAGAGTTTTGGGAAAACGAAAGGGGTTACACTGTCGTTTTTATTCGCGGGGCGAAATTTTGAGTTCCTCCAATTTTCTCAAAACTCTGGATTTTGATAGAGGGCCATGAGACTTAGACCTAGGAGCAAAAATGGAGTCTCTAGACCCTTCCTGAGCTGAGATATTGAGATCCTACGTAGCATTTATGCCATTATAAAAATAGTGGGTTCGCTGACGGTGGAATTTTGTGACGGCCCTTGGTGTAACAGACTCAGGGGGCCTCCCTGAGTGCAGTAAAATGGTTTTCATCACAAAATTTTGAAAGCTTAGCTTAAAAAAAATGTGTCCACAAACCCACTATTTTTATAATGGCATAAATGCTACGTGGGATTTCAATATCTCCGCTGAGGAAGGATCTAGAGACTCCATTTTTACACTCATGTGTAAGTCTCATGGCCCTCTATCAGAATTCAGAGTTTTGAGAAAATTGGAGAAACTCAAAATTTCGACCCCCCGAAAAAAAACGACAGTGTAACCCCTTTCGTTTTTTTTCAGGGGGCGAAATTTTGAGTTTCTCCAATCTTCTCAAAACTCTGGATTCTAATAGAGGGCCTTGAGACTTAGACCTGGGTGCAAAAATGGAGTCTCTAGACCCTTCCTGAGCTGAGATATTGAGATCCCACATAGCATTTATGCCATTATAAAAATAGTGGGTGCTACGTAGGATATCAATATCTCAGCTCAGGAAGGGTCTAGAGACTCCATTTTTGCACTCATGTCTAAGTCTTATGGCCCTCTATCAGAATCCAGAGTTTTGAGAAAATTGGAGAAACTAAAAATTTCGCCCCCCGAAAAAAAAAACGACAGTGTAACCCCTTTCGTTTTTTTTCGGGGAGCGAAATTTTGAGTTTCTCCAATCTTCTCAAACTTCTGGATTCTCATAGAGGGTCATGAGACTTAGACCTAGGTGCAAAAATGGAGTCTCTAGACCCTTCCTGAGCTGAGATATTGAGATCCCACGTAGCACCCACTATTTTTATAATGGCATAAAAGCTACGTGGGATTTCAATATCCCCGCTGAGGAAGGATCTAGAGACTCAATTTTTGCACTCATGTGTAAGTCTCATGGCCCTCTATCAGAATCCAGAGTTTTGAGAAAATTGGAGAAACTCAAAATTTCGCCCCCCCGAAAAAAACGACAGTGTAACCCCTTTCGTTTTTTTTCGGGGGAAGAAATTTTGAGATTCTCCAAACTTCTCAAAACTCTGGATTCTGATAGAGGGTCATGAGACCTAGACCTGGGTGCAAAAATGGAGGCTCTATACCCTTCCAGAGCTGAGATATAGAAACTCAAAATTTTGTCCGGAAAAAAAACCCCGACAGTGTTACCCCTTATGTTTTTTTATTTTTTTTTGGCGAAAAAATTAAGTTTCCCCAATCTTATCAAAACTCTGGATTCTGATAGAGGGCCATGACACTTAGACCTGAGTGCAAAAATGGAGGCTCTAGACCCTTCCAGAGCTGAGATATCAAAACTCAAAATTTTGACCAGAAAAAAATGACAGTGTTACCCCTTATGTTTTTTTATTTTTTTTGGCGAAAAATTAAGTTTCCCCAATCTTATCAAAACTCTGGATTCTGATAGAGGGCCATGACACTTAAACCTGAGTGCAAAAATGGAGGCTCTAGACCCTTCCAGAGCTGAGATATCGAAACTCAAAATTTTGTCCAGAAAAAAACCCGACAGTGTTACCCCTTATGTTTTTTTATTTTTTTGGCGAAAAATTAAGTTTCTCCAATCTTCTCAAAACTCTGGATTCTAAAAGGGCCATGACACTTAAACCTGAGTGCAAAAATGGAGGCTCTAGACCCTTCCAGAGCTGAGATATCGAAACTCAAAATTTTGACCAGAAAAAAAAAATGACAGTGTTACCCCTTATGTTTTTTTTTTATTTTTTTGGCGAAAAATTAAGTTTCCCTAATCTTCTCAAAACTCTGGATTCTGATAGAGGGCCATGACACTTAGACCTGAGTGCAAAAATGGAGGCTCTAGACCCTTCCGGAGTTGAGATATCGAAACTCAAAATTTTGACCAGAAAAAAAAAAAAAAAACGACAGTGTTACCCCTTATGTTTTTTTTATTTTTTTGGCGAAAAATTAAGTTTCCCCAATCTTCTCAAAACTCTGGATTCTGATAGAGGGCCATGACACTTAGACCTGAGTGCAAAAATGGAGGCTCTAGACCCTTCCAGAGCTGAGATATCGAAACTCAAAATTTTGACCAGAAAAAAAAAAACGACAGTGTTACTCCTAATGTTTTTTTTATTTTTTTGGTGAAAAAAATTAAGTTTCCCCAATCTTCTCAAAACTCTGGATTCTGATAGAGGGCCATGACACTTAGACCTGAGTGCAAAAATGGAGGCTCTAGACCCTTCCAGAGCTGAGATATCGAAACTCAAAATTTTGATCAGAAAAAAAAAACGACAGTGTTACACCTTGTGTTTATTTATTTTTTTGGCGAAAAATTAAGTTTCCCCAATCTTCTTGTGATGATCTGCAGCTATGGTGCCCTCAAGAGCCACTGGAGGGCACTCTCTTCCCATGTTCTGTTTCCCCATGGACTCTTTGTGCTTTATTATGCTCAGCTGTGTTTCATTATTGGTTATTGAGTTCCTTATTTAAGCCTGAGTTTTCCCTTTGTCCCTTGCAAAGTCTTGTTACCCTGTAAGCGTACATCTCTGAGCAATTTCTCCGTTTTGTGTATTCTGTGTTTCCCTGGACTCTCGACCTTAGCTTGTTTCCTGGACTGTTTGTGAACCCATGCTGCCTGCCTCGACCATTGCCTGTTTAGACCACGAGTATTTGGATTGTCCCTTTGTTTAACTGTTTGCCTGAGCTTGTCTGCTTATGTTCTCAAGCTTCAATAAAGTGCTGCACATGGATCCGACCGTCTCTGTCCGTACGTTACAGAAGACTTCGCCAAACGAGGATCCAGCAGACTTTCAGCATCTATCCGCCGTGGTCAAGACCCGAGCTTCAATGCTAGCCTCTCATAGTTCTTAGCTGGCGAGACTAACTTCTCTTCTCGAGGAACTATCAAGCTCTGTGCAATCATGGTCTCCGCAGAGCACAAGCACAGCGGCTAATCAAGCCCAAACTCCCGCTGCACCTGTTCCACCGCAACCCAGTGTGAGTACCGCATCCAGCGATACTAATACGCCATTTCCCGAAAAATTTAATGGCTCATCTGAAGCGTGTGAAGGATTTCTTCAGCAGTGCAGCTTGTATATGAATCATCAGCCCCTGTTTTACGCCTCGGATATAGACCGCAATTCTTTCATCTGCTCACTGTTAACTGGAAAGGCTCTGGAGTGGGCAGGCGTATTTTGGGAACCAGGTCGGATGTCGTTTCCTTCTTTTGACGTGTTTACCGCCCTGTTCAGAAAGGCTTTTGAACTCCCCGCCGAAAAGGAGGATCCCGAGGAGTTGCTCCTTTCCCTGCGTCGGGGAGGTTCGTATGCGGCAGATTTCTCTCACTCACTCAGCAAGCCGCCTAAGCCTCGGCTAGCTAAACTATTTGATCCTCCCTTAAGGACCGTCAGAGGAGCTTCTAAGCATATCGTTCCTGCTAAACCCACTCATCGTGTCCAACCCCTCGAGCCCGTATCCCGCACTGGCCCTGTTAAAAGCGCTGTTCCAAAGACAGCGAAGGTGTCACGGGTAGAACCGGAGTTTGAGCGCGTGCCAGCCGACTCGAGTGAATCGAGTGCCAAGCCAAGTGAACCGAGTGCCGAGCCGAGTGCTGAACCGAGTGAATCAAGTGAGTCAAGTGCCAAACTAAGTGAATCTCCAGTTCAAGTGAGCGCTGAATCTCCAGTTCAAGTGAGCGCTGAATCTCCAGTTCAAGTGAGCGCTGAATCTCCAGTTCAAGTGAGCGCTGAATCTCCGAATCTCCAGTTCAAGTGAGCGCTGAATCTCCAGTTCAAGTGAGCGCTGAATCTCAAGTTCAAGTGGGCGCTGAATCTCCAGTTCAAGTGAGCGCTGAAGCTCCAGTTCAAGTGAGCGCTGAATCTCCAGTTCAAGTGAGCGAGTTGTCCAGCCCAGCGACGCGCCGCCACAGGAGGAGGAGAAGGAGGACTCGTTCGGTTCGCCAGGCCCCGCTGAGCGAACCCAGACGCCTCGCCCTGCCGGCCCCGCCTCTGCGCCTCACCCTGCCGGCCCCGCCTCTGCGCCTCGCCCTGCCGGCCCCGCCTCTGCGCCTCGCCCTGCCTGCACCCTTCAAGTTCCGGGAGGCCTTTCCTGAACCCGTTCACCATCCAGAGGTTCCTCCCGTGAATTTCCCCAAGTATTTTTTGGGGAGGGGCAGTAGGTACTCTGTGGAGGCCATGGAGGCGACGTTGACATGGACCTCGTCCGAGTCTGTGAGGGCCATGGAGGCAAAGCTGTCATGGACCTCGCCTGTGTCTGCTCCGCCCTCATCTCTGTCCAACTCTGCTCCGCCCTTGTCTGAGTCTGCTCCATCCTGGTACCCTTCCAAGTGTGCTTCTGCATGGTCTCTTGCCCTGCTCTGGTCCCCAGGCCCCAGGTCTCTCCAGGAGCCTGGCCTCCTGCCTCTCCATGGGCCTGGCCCTCCATCCCAGCCCCCGTTGACCTCCCCCCGGAGCTCTTAGGAGCGTCTGGAAGCCACTCCTTAGAGGGGGGGTTATGTGATGATCTGCAGCTGTGGTGCCCTCAAGAGCCACTGGAGGGCACTCTCTTCCCATGTTCTGTTTCCCCATGGACTCTTTGTGTTTTATTATGTTCAGCTGTGTTTCATTATTGGTTATTGAGTTCCTTATTTAAGCCTGAGTTTTCCCTTTGTCCCTTGTGAAGTCTTGTTACCCTGTAAGCGTACATCTCTAAACAATTTCACTATTTGTGTATTCTGTGTTTCCCTGGACTCTCGACGTTAGCTTGTTTCCTGGACTGTTTGTGAACCCGTGCTGCCTGCCTCGACCATTGCCTGTTTAGACCACAAGTATTTGGATTGTCCCTTTGTTTAAATGTTTGCCTGAGCTTGTCTGCTTATGTTCTCAAGCTTCAATAAAGTGCTGCACATGGATCCGACCGTCTCTGTCCGTACGTTACACTTCTCAAAACTCTGGATTCTGATAGAGGTCCATGACACTTAGACCTGAGTGCAAAAATGGAGGCTCTAGACCCTTCCAGAGCTTAGATATCGAAACTCAAAATTTTGACCAGAAAAAAAACGACAGTGTTACCCCATATTTTTTTTATTTTTTTGGCGAAAAATTAAGTTTCCAATATCTTTTCAAAACTCTGGATTCTGACAGAGGGCCATGACACTTAGACCTGAGTGCAAAAATGGAGGCTCTAGACCCTTCCAGAGCTGAGATATCGAAACTCAAAATTTTAACAAGAAAAAAAAAACGACAGTGTTACCCCTTATGTTTTTCTATTTTTTTGGTGAAAAATTAAGTTTCCCCAATCTTCTCAGAACTCTGGATTCTGATAGAGGGCCATGACACTTAGACCTGAGTGCAAAAATGGAGGCTCTAGACCCTTCCAGAGCTGAGATATCGAAACTCAAAATTTTGACCCGAAAAAAAAAACAAAACACAGTGTTACCCCTTATGTTTTTTTATTTTTTTGGCGAAAAATTATGTTTCCCCAATCTTCTCAAAACTCTGGATTCTGATAGAGGGCCGTGACTCTTAGACCTGAGTGCAAAATGGAGGCTCTAGACCCTTCCAGAGCTGAGATATCGAAACTCAAAATTTTGACCAGAAAAAAAACGACAGTGTTACCCCTTATGTTTTTTTTATTTTTTTGGCGAAAAATTAAGTTTCCCCAATCTTCTCAAAACTCTGGATTCTGATAGAGGGCCACGATACTTGGACCTGGGTGCAAAAATTGAGGCTCTAGACCCTTCCAGAGCTGAGATATTGAAACTCAAAATTTTGACCAGAAAAAAAAACGACAGTGTTACCCCTTATGTTTTTTTATTTTTTTGGCGAAAAAATAAGTTTCCCCAATCTTCTCAAAACTCTGGATTCTGATAGAGGGCCATGATACTTGGACCTGGGTGCAAAAATTGAGGCTCTAGACCCTTCCAGAGCTGAGATATCAAAACTCAAAATTTTGACCAGAAAAAAAAACGACAGTGTTACCCCTTATGTTTTTTTATTTTTTTGGCGAAAAATTAAGTTTCCCCAATCTTCTCAAAACTCTGGATTTTGATAGAGGGCCATGACACTTATACCTGAGTGCAAAAATGGAGGCTCTAGACCCTTCCAGAGCTGAGATATCGAAACTCAAAATTTTGTCCAGAAAAAAAAAACGACAGTGTTACCCCTTATGTTTTTTTCATTTTTTTGGCGAAAAATAAAGTTTCCCCAATCTTATCAAAACTCTGGATTCTGATAGAGGGCCATGACACTTAGACCTGAGTGCAAAAATGGAGGCTCTAGACCCTTCCAGAGCTGAGATATCGAAACTCAAAATTTTGACCAGAAAAAAAAATGACAGTGTTACCCCTTATGTTTTTTATTTTTTTGGCGAAAAATTAAGTTTCCCCAATCTTCTCAAAACTCTGGATTCTGATAGAGGGCCATGACACTTAGACCTGAGTGCAAAAATGGAGGCTCTAGACCCTTCCAGAGCTGAGATATTGAAACTCAAAATTTTGACCAGAAAAAAACCCACAGATGACACTTAGACCTGAGTGCAAAAATTGAGGCTCTAGACCCTTCCAGAGCTGAGATATCGAAACTCAAAAATTTGACCAGAAAAAAAACGACAGTGTTAGCCCTTATGTTTTTTTTATTTTTTTTGCGAAAAATTAAGTTTCCCCAATCTTCTCAAAACTCTGGATTCGGATAGAGGGCCATGACAATTAGACCTGAGTGCAAAAATGGAGGCTCTAGACCAGGGGTGGGCAAACTTTTTGGCTCAATGGCCACACTGGGTTTTAAAATTTGACAGAGGGCCGGCCATTTACGTGGATCACTTAATTTACATAGTATATTAATTTATATGCTATAGATATCCCTATTTAACATTGTTATATTTTGGGGTTATTTTTTTTAATTTAATTTTATATTTATTTTAATTTTATATATATTTATATTCTTTTTAAATATTGTTTATCCTTAGTATTATTTAATGAGCCTAACAGTAAATTAGAAACAAAACTCCAGCAAGTGTACACTTAGTAGAGTAAAAATTAGAGAAGGTTACATTAATTCAACTTTATTAAAACTTTGACTCAATAGGCGTTCTAGCGACAGACGCTAGAGGCTGCAGTCTTTAGCCTCCTTGTTAGCACGCCTGACTCTCATGCCGGAGACCTGGGTTCGAGGCCCGCTCGGAGCAGGTCAAGTTGGACTCAGGTGTGAGGGGTTACATTGGTGCTGTGACCCAGATGAGAGTGAGGTTTAGGGGGGTGAGTGTAACGGAGGCCAGCTAGTAGTTGCTGTGCGAGTAAACCTCACTCCCCGGTCTCAATAGGCGCTCTAGCGAGAGTTGTTAGAGGCTGCAGTCTTTAGCCTCCTTGTTAGCGCACCTGACTCTCATGCCGGAGTCCCGGGTTCGAGGCCCGCTCGGAGCGGGGCGAGTAGGACCCGGGTGTGAGGGGTTACATTGGTGCCGTGACCCGGCTCAGAGTGAGGTTTAGGGGGGTGAGTGTAACGGAGGCCAGCTAGTAGTTGCTGCGCGAGTAAACCTCACTCCCCGATCTCAATAGGCGCTCTAGCGACAGACGCTGCAGTCTTTGGCCTCCTTGTTAGCGCGGCTGACTCTCATGCCGGAGACCCGGGTTTGAGGCCCGCTTGGAGTGGGGCGAGTAGGACCCCGGTGTTAGGGGTTACATTGGTGCCGTGACCCGGATTAGAGTGAGGTTTAGGGAGGTGAGTGTAACGGAGGCCAGCTAGTAGTTGCTGTGTGAGTAAACCTCACTCCCCGATCTCAATAGGCGCTCTAGCGACAGACGCTAGAGGCTGCAGTCTTTAGCCTCCTTGTTAGCGCGCCTGACTCTCATGCTGGAGACCCGGGTTCGAGGGCCGCTCGGAGCGGGTCGAGTTGGACCCGGGTGTGTGAGGGGTTACATGAGCTTTGCAATGCAACCGTTATATATTCACTGCATGGTTTCCATGGTGACGCGTAATTGCTTGTCACATGACACACCGCAGCACAGCCACAACAGCTCTGAATGAATGATCTAATTTTATATATATTTATATTCTTTTTAAATATTGTTTATCCTTAGTATTATTTAATGAGCCTAACAGTAAATTAGAAACAAAACACCAGCAAGTTTACACTTAGTAGAGTAAAAATTAGAGAAGGGTACATTAATTCAACTTTATTAAAACTCCATATGGTAATCAAATTGCACTTAATACACAAACGTCATACATTTGACTCAATAGGTGCTCTAGCGACAGATGTTAGAGGCTGCAGTCTTTAGCCTCCTTGTTAGCGCGCCTGACTCTCATGCCGGAGACCCGGGTTCGAGACCCGCTCGGAGCGGGTTGAGTTGGACCCGGGTGTGAGAGGGGTTACATGAGCTTTGCAATGCAACCGTTATATATTCACTACATGGTTTCCATGGTGACGCGTTATTGCTTGTCACGTGACACACCGCAGCACAGCCACAACAGCTCTGAATGAATGATCTAATTTTATATATATTTATATTCTTTTTAAATATTGTTTATCCTTAGTATTATTTAATGAGCCTAACAGTAAATTAGAAACAAAACACCAGCAAGTTTACACTTAGTAGAGTAAAAATTAGAGAAGGGTACATTAATTCAACTTTATTAAAACTCCATATGGTAATCAAATTGCACTTAATACACAAACGTCATACATTTGACTCAATAGGTGCTCTAGCGACAGATGTTAGAAGCTGCAGTCTTTAGCCTCCTTGTTAGCGCGCCTGACTCTCATGCCGGAGACCCGGGTTCGAGACCCGCTCGGAGCGGGTCGAGTTGGACCCGGGTGTGAGAGGGGTTACATGAGCTTTGCAATGCAACCGTTATATATTCACTACATGGTTTCCATGGTGACGCGTAATTGCTTGTCACATGACACACCGCAGCACAGCCACAACAGCTCTGAATGAATGATCTAATTTTATATATATTTATATTCTTTTTAAATATTGTTTATCCTTAGTATTATTTAATGAGCCTAACAGTAAATTAGAAACAAAACACCAGCAAGTTTACACTTAGTAGAGTAAAAATTAGAGAAGGGTACATTAATTCAACTTTATTAAAACTCCATATGGTAATCAAATTGCACTTAATACACAAACGTCATACATTTGACTCAAAAGGCGCTCTAGCGACAGACGTTAGAGGCTGCAGTCTTTAGCCTCCTTGTTAGCGCGCCTGACTCTCATGCTGGAGACCCGAGTTCGAGGCCCGCTCGGAGCGGGTCGAGTTGGACCCGGGTGTGAGGGGTTCCATTGGTGCTGTGACCCAGATGAGAGTGAGGTTTAGGGGGTGAGTGTAACGGAGGCCAGCTAGTAGTTGCTGTGCGAGTAAACCTCACTCCCCGATCTCAATAGGCGCTCTAGCGACAGATGCTAGAGGCTGCAGTCTTTAGCCTCCTTGTTAGCGCACCTGACTCTCATGCCAGAGACCCGGGTTCGAGGCCCGCTCGGAGCGGGTCGAGTTGGACTCGGGTGTGTGAGGGGTTACATGAGCTTTGCATTGCAACCGTTATTTATTCACTGCATGGTTTCCATGGTGACGCGTTATTGCTTGTCACGTGACACACCGCAGCACAGCCACAACAGCTCTGAATGAATGATCTGCTTTATTCAAGTATTGCAGGAAAAAGGCAAAATGAATGTGTGACAGGGATGTTGGTTCGGTGAATGGGTGATGGAAGGAGACACAGGGTCGGTGAATACTGGGGCTCATTTACTTTATTGAGTTACTTTCTCTCCCCACAGCGCTTGCTCGCGCTCACACAATTAATTCAGAATATTTCAAAAACAAATCACATATAAAACAGTACTCTTCCCGCTGGATCCAGCTTCTCAGGTCACAAATGCAGCAACACTCTTTCCACCGAAACAGCTTGCAGCCCAGCGTTTTCTCTCTCTCGACAGCGCGTGCACGAGCTCCCAGTCTCTCTCTCCCCACTCTGTCAGATATTGAAACTCAAAATTTTGACCAGAAAAAAAAATGACAGTGTTACCCCTTATGTTTTCGGGGGGTGAAAAATTAAATTTCTCCAATCTTCTCAAAACTCTGGATTCTGATAGAGGGCCACAATACATGGACCTGGGTGCAAAAATTGAGGCTCTAGACCCTTCCAGAGCTAAGATATTGTTACTCAAAATTTTGACCAGAAAAAAAAAATGACAGTGTTACCCCTTATATTTTTTTTCGGGGGGTGAAAAATTAAGTTTCTCCAATCTTCTCAAAACTCTGGATTCTGATAGAGGGCCACGATACATGGACCTGGGTGCAAAAATTGAGGCTCTAGACCCTTCCAGAGCTGAGATATTGAAACTCAAAATTTTGACCAGAAAAAAAAAAATGACAGTGTTACCCCTTATGTTTTTTTTTCGAGGGGTGAAAAATTAAGTTTCTCCAATTTTCTCAAAACTCTGGATTCTGATAGAGGGCAACGATACATGGACCTGGGTGCAAAATTGAGGCTCTAGACCCTTCCAGAGCTGAGATATTGAAACTCACAATTTTGACCAGAAAAAAAAATGACAGTGTTACCCCTTATGTTTTTTTTTCGGGGGGTGAAAAATTAAGTTTCTCCAATCTTCTCAAAACTCTGGATTCTGATAGAGGGCCACGATACATGGACCTGGGTGCAAAAATTGAGGCTCTAGACCCTTCCAGAGCTGAGATATTGAAACTCAAAATTTTGACCAGAAAAAAAAATGACAGTGTTACCCCTTATGTTTTTTTTTCGAGGGGTGAAAAATTAAGTTTCTCCAATTTTCTCAAAACTCTGGATTCTGATAGAGGGCAACGATACATGGAACTGGGTGCAAAATTGAGGCTCTAGACCCTTCCAGAGCTGAGATATTGAAACTCACAATTTTGACCAGAAAAAAAAATGACAGTGTTACCCCTTATGTTTTTTTTTCGGGGGGTGAAAAATTAAGTTTCTCCAATCTTCTCAAAACTCTGGATTCTGATAGAGGGCAACGATACATGGACCTGGGTGCAAAAATTGAGGCTCTAGACCCTTCCAGAGCTGAAATATTGAAACTCAAAATTTTGACCAGAAAAAAAAAATGACAGTGTTACCCCTTATGTTTTTTTTCGGGGGGTGAAAAATTAAGTTTCTCCAATCTTCTCAAAACTCTGGATTCTAATAGAGGGCCACGATACATGGACCTGGGTGCAAAAATTGAGGCTCTAGACCCTTCCAGAGCTGAGATATTGAAACTCAAAATTTTGACCAGAAAAAAAAAATGACAGTGTTACCCCTTATGTTTTTTTTCGGGGGGTGAAAAATTAAGTTTCTCCAATCTTCTCAAAACTCTGGATTCTGATAGAGGGCCACGATACATGGACCTGGGTGCAAAAATTGAGGCTCTAGACCCGTCCAGAGCTGAGATATTGAAACTCAAAATTTTGACCAGAAAAAAAAATGACAGTGTTACCCCTTATGTTTTTTTTCGGGGGGTGAAAATTTAAGTTTCTCCAATCTTCTCAAAACTCTGGATTCTGATAGAGGGCCACGATACATGGACCTGGGTGCAAAAATTGAGGCTCTAGACCCTTCCAGAGCTGAGATATTGAAACTCAAAATTTTGACCAGAAAAAAAAAATGACAGTGTTACCCCTTATGTTTTTTTTCGGGGGGTGAAAATTTAAGTTTCTCCAATCTTCTCAAAACTCTGGATTCTGATAGAGGGCCACGATACATGGACCTGGGTGCAAAAATTGAGGCTCTAGACCCTTCCAGAGCTGAGATATTGAAACTCAAAATTTTGACCAGAAAAATAGAATAGAATAGAATAGAATATACTTTATTGTCCCCAAGGGGAAATTTGTCATGGACTCAAAGTGCGTGGTGCAAAGTAGTAGCTGCCATTAGAAACAACAATACACATAGTAAAACAAATACTAACTAATAAATAGATGATATAATAACGTACAACACTAAAACAACAAGCAAAACACCAAGTTATTACACACTTCTCATTCCTCCAAGTACAGATCTAAAAATTTTGGTTTAAAATCTTGATGGAGTTGGGTATGAAAGAGTATTTGTAACGGTTCAATCTGATTTTTGGAATTCTGAACCTTCTGCCAGAAGGCAAGAGCTCATACTCAGCATGAAGGATGTGGGACGGGTCGGACAGAACTCTCCGCGCTTGCCTGAGTACAGACTGCTCATAGATGGATTGAAGGGAGAGCTTTTCAGTCCTCCCCATCACCTTCATAGCAGTCTGTACCAGGCGCTGCAACTTTGATTTGGACTGTGTGGAGAGACTGCCAAACCACGCCGTCATCCCATACCTGATGACACTCTCAATCACTGCCTGATAAAATAAAAACATAATCTTCTGACTGACACCAAACACCCTCAGTCTGCGTAAAAAATACAGCCTTTGCTGTAAACGGGAACATAAATAATCCACATGATCACCCCAAGTTAAAAGGTTATCCAGGTGGATACCCAGATACCTATAAGAAGTAACCTGTTTGATCATTTCCCCGTGAATAGACAGTGGAGTATGATCCCCCACTGACCGAGGGTCAAACACCATCTCCTCAGTTTTTTTAGTATTGATTGTGAGATAGTTCTTATCACACCACTGAACGAATTTATTAACCTCCGAGAAGTACCCTGACGGGTCTGAGTTCTGGTGAAGCAGGCTGAGAATGGCAGTGTCATCAGAAAATTTAAAAAACAGGTTGCCTGGGAGACTATTGGTGCAGTCATTTGTGTAAAGAGTAAACAGAACCGGTGAGCTTACGCAGCCCTGAGGTGCACCTGTACTGATGCATTTAAATTCCGAAACCGAGTCATTAATCCTGACATTTTGGGTTCTATTTGTTAGAAAAGAATAAAACCACTTAATAATAATAGGATTAACATTCATCTGGGTCATTTTCTGTAAGAGCAGATGAGGCTGTAATGAATTAAAAGCCGAACTAAAATCAATAAACAAAAGGCGTGCGTAGGCTTTGGGATCCTCCAGATGCTTAAGGGTCAGGTGGGTGATGCTATTAATAGCATCGTCTGTACTCCTCCCCTGCCTATAAGCAAACTGGAGTGGATCCAGATCAGGGTTAACTTCAGATTTCAGTATGGATACCATGTATTTTTCAAAGCATTTCATGACAACAGAAGTTAAAGCCACCGGTCTATAATCATTGTTTTCTAAAGGACAGGATTTCTTTGGAATGGCAATAATGGTAGATTTTTTCCAAAGGGCAGGAACCAGATGGGAATCTGCAGACCTTTGAAACACAGGGCACCATGCAGGGGTAAGCTCTGCAGCAAAGGTCTTTAGAAGAAAAGCAGAGATGCCATCAGGGCCTGCAGATTTATTCTTGCATACATGACTGAAAAGTGACTGGATTTTGAGAGGATCAACTACTAACCTTGAACAGGGGTCAAAAAAAAAAAAATGACAGTGTTACCCCTTATGTTTTTTTTCGGGGGGTGAAAAATTAAGTTTCTCCAATCTTCTCAAAACTCTGGATTCTGATAGAGGGCCACGATACATGGACCTGGGTGCAAAATATTGAGGCTCTAGTCCAGAGCTGAGATATTGAAACTCAAAATTTTGACCAGAAAAAAAAATGACAGTGTTACCCCTTATGTTTTTTTTCGGGGGGTGAAAAATTAAGTTTCTCCAATCTTCTCAAAACTCTGGATTCTGATAGAGGGCCACGATACATGGACCTGGGTGCAAAAATTGAGGCTCTAGACCCTTCCAGAGCTGAGATATTGAAACTCAAAATTTTGACCAGAAAAAAAATGACAGTGTTACCCCTTGTTTTTTTTTCGGGGGGTGAAAAATTAAGTTTCTCCAATCTTCTCAAAACTCTGTATTCTGATAGAGAGCCACGATACATGGACCTGGGTGCAAAAATTGAGGCTCTAGACCCTTCCAGAGCTGAGATATTGAAACTCAAAATTTTGACCAGAAAAAAAAATGACAGTGTTACCCCTTATGTTTTTCCTTCGGGGGGTGAAAAATTAAGTTTCTCCAATCTTCTCAAAACTCTGGATTCTGATAGAGGGCCACGATACATGGACCTGGGTGCAAAAATTGAGGCTCTAGACCCTTCCAGAGCTGAGATATTGAAACTCAAAATTTTGACCAGAAAAAAAAATGACAGTGTTACCCCTTATGTTTTTTTTTTCGGGGGGTGAAAAATTAAGTTTCTCCAATCTTCTCAAAACTCTGGATTCTGATAGAGGGCCACGATACATGGACCTGGGTGCAAAAATTGAGGCTCAAGACCCTTCCAGAGCTGAGATATTGAAACTCAAAATTTGACCAGAAAAAAAAAATGACAGTGTTACCCCTTATGTTTTTTTTCGGGGGGTGAAAAATTAAGTTTCTCCAATCTTCTCAAAACTCTGGATTCTGATACAGGGCCACGATACATGGACCTGGGTGCAAAAATTGAGGCTCTAGACCCTTCCAGAGCTGAGATATTGAAACTCAAAATTTTGACCAGAAAAAAAAATGACAGTGTTACCCCTTATGTTTTTTTTTCGGGAGGTGAAAAATGAAGTTTCTCCAATCTTTTCAAAACTCTGGATTCTGATAGAGGGCCACAATACATGGACCTGGGTGCAAAAATTGAGGCTCTAGACCCTTCCAGAGCTGAGATATTGAAACTCAAAATTTTGACCAGAAAAAAAAAATGACAGTGTTACCCCGTATGTTTTTTTTTCGGGGGGTGAAAAATTAAGTTTCTGCAATCTTCTCAAAACTCTGGATTCTGAGAGAGGGCCACGATACATGGACCTGGGTGCAAAAATTGAGGCTCTAGACCCTTCCAGAGATGAGATATTGAAACTCAAAATTTTGACCAGAAAAAAAAATGACAGTGTTACCCCTTATGTTTTTTTTCGGGGGGTGAAAAATTAAGTTTCTCCAATCTTCTCAAAACTCTGGATTCTGATAGAGGGCCACGATACATGGACCTGGGTGCAAAAATTGAGGTTCTAGACCCTTCCAGAGCTGATATATTGAAACTCAAAAATTTGACCAGAAAAAAAAAATGACAGTGTTACCCCTTATGTTTTTTTTCGGGGGGTGAAAAATTAAGTTTCTCCAATCTTCTCAAAACTCTGGATTCTGATAGAGGGCCACAATACATGGTCCTGGGTGCAAAAATTGAGGCTCTAGACCCTTCCAGAGCTGAGATATTGAAACTCAAAATTTTGACCAGAAAAAAAAAATGACAATGTTACCCCTTATGTTTTTTTTTCGGGGGGTGAAAAATTAAGTTTCTTCAATCTTCTCAAAACTCTGGATTCTGATAGATGGCAACGATACATGGACCTGGGTGCAAAAATTGAGGCTCTAGACCCTTCCAGAGCTGAGATATTGAAACTCAAAATTTTGACCAGAAAAAAAAAATGACAATGTTGCCCCTTATGTTTTTTTTTCGGGGGGTGAAAAATTAAGTTTCTTCAATCTTCTCAAAACTCTGGATTCTGATAGATGGCAACGATACATGGACCTGGGTGCAAAAATTGAGGCTCTAGACCCTTCCAGAGCTGAGATATTGAAACTCAAAATTTTGACCAGAAAAAAAAAATGACAATGTTACCCCTTATGTTTTTTTTTCGGGGGTTGAAAAATTAAGTTTCTGCAATCTTCTCAAAACTCTGGATTCTGATAGAGGGCCACGATACATGGACCTGGGTGCAAAAATTGAGGCTCTAGACCCTTCCAGAGCTGAGATATTGAAACTCAAAATTTTGACCAGAAAAAAAAAATGACAGTGTTACCCCTTATGTTTTTTTTTGGGGGGTGAAAAATTAAGTTTCTCCAATCTTCTCAAAACTCTGGATTCTGATAGAGGGCCACGATACATGGACCTGGGTGCAAAAATTGAGGCTCTAGACCCTTCCAGAGCTGAGATATTGAAACTCAAAATTTTGACCAGAAAAAAAAATGACAGTGTTACCCCTTATGTTTTTTTTTCGGGGGGTGAAAAATTAAGTTTCTGCAATCTTCTCAAAACTCTGGATTCTGATAGAGGGCCACGATACATGGACCTGGGTGCAAAAATTGAGGCTCTAGACCCTTCCAGAGCTGAGATATTGAAACTCAAAATTTTGACCAGAAAAAAAAATGACAGTGTTACCCCTTATGTTTTTTTTCGGGGGGTGAAAAATTAAGTTTCTCCAATCTTCTCAAAACTCTGGATTCTGATAGAGGGCCACGATACATGGACCTGGGTGCAAAAATTGAGGCTCTAGACCCTTCCTGATATATTGAAACTCAAAATTTTGACCAGAAAAAAAAAATGACAGTGTTACCCCTTATGTTTTTTTTTTCGGGGGGTGAAAAATTAAGTTTCTCCAATCTTCTCAAAACTCTGGATTCTGATAGAGGGCCACGATACATGGACCTGGGTGCAAAAATTTGAGGCTCTAGACCCTTCCAGAGCTGAGATATTGAAACTCAAAATTTTGACCAGAAAAAAAAATGACAGTGTTACCCCTTATGTTTTTTTTCAGGGGGTGAAAAATTAAGTTTCTCCAATCTTCTCAAAACTCTTGATTCTGATAGAGGGCCACGATACATGGACCTGGGTGCAAAAATTGAGGCTCTAGACCCTTCCAGAGCTGAGATATTGAAACTCAAAATTTTGACCAGAAAAAAAATGACAGTGTTACCCCTTATGTTTTTTTCGGGGGGTGAAAAATTAAGTTTCTCCAATCTTCTCAAAACTCTGGATTCTGATAGAGGGCCACGATACATGGACCTGGGTGCAAAAATTGAGGCTCTAGACCCTTCCAGAGCTGAGATATTGAAACTCAAAATTTTGACCAAAAAAAAATATGACAGTGTTACCCCTTATGTTTTTTTTCGGGGGGTTAAAAATTAAGTTTCTCCAATCTTCTCAAAACTCTGGATTCTGATAGAGGGCCACGATACATGGACCTGGGTGCAAAAATTGAGGCTCTAGACCCTTCCAGAGCTGAGATATTGAAACTCAAAATTTTGACCAGAAAAAAAAATGACAGTGTTACCCCTTATGTTTTTTTTCGGGGGGTGAAAAATTAAGTTTCTCCAATCTTCTCAAAACTCTGGATTCTGATAGAGGGCCACGATACATGGACCTGGGTGCAAAAATAGAGGCTCTAGACCCTTCCAGAGCTGAGATATTGAAACTCAAAATTTTGACCAGAAAAAAAAATGACAGTGTTACCCCTTATGTTTTTTTTTCGGGGGGTGAAAAATTAAGTTTCTCCAATCTTCTCAAAATTCTGGATTCTGATAGAGGGCCACGATACATGGACCTGGGAGCAAAAATGGAGGCTCTAGACCCTTCCAGAGCTGAGATATTGAAACTAAAAAATTTTGACCAGAAAAAAATGACAGTGTTACCCCTTATGCGCGCTGGTCGAAGTCTCTTGGCCCTCTGTCAGAATCCAGAGTTTCAAGAAGATCGGAGGGGGTCAAAATTTCGGCCAAAAACGACAGTGTTACCCCTTATGTTTTTTTTTTTCAGGTCAAAACTTTGACATCCGATATCTCGGCTCTGGAAGGGTCTAGAGCCTCCATTTTTGCGCGCTGGTCGAAGTCTCGTGGCCCTCTGTCAGAATCCAGAGTTTCAAGAAGATCGGAGGGGGTCAAAATTTCGGCCAAAAACGACAGTGTTACCGCTTATGTTTTTTTTTTCAGGTCAAAACTTTGACATCCGATATCTCGGCTCTGGAAGGGTCTAGAGCCTCCATTTTTGCGCGCTGGTCGAAGTCTCGTGGCCCTCTGTCAGAATCCAGAGTTTCAAGAAGATCGGAGGGGGTCAAAATTTCGGCCAAAAACGACAGTGTTACCCCTTATGTTTTTTTTTTCAGGTCAAAACTTTGACATCCGATATCTCGGCTCTGGAAGGGTCTAGAGCCTCCATTTTTGCGCGTTGGTCGAAGTCTCGTGGCCCTCTGTCAGAATCCAGAGTTTCAAGAAGATCGGAGGGGGTCAAAATTTCAGCCAAAAACGACAGTGTTACCCCTTATGTTTTTTTTTTCAGGTCAAAACTTTGACATCCGATATCTCGGCTCTGGAAGGGTCTAGAGCCTCCATTTTTGCGCGCTGGTCGAAGTCTCGTGGCCCTCTGTCAGAATCCAGAGTTTCAAGAAGATCGGAGGGGGTCAAAATTTCGGCCAAAAACGACAGTGTTACCCCTTATGTTTTTTTTTTCAGGTCAAAACTTTGACATCCGATATCTCGGCTCTGGAAGGGTCTAGAGCCTCAATTTTTGCGCGCTGGTCGAAGTCTCGTGGCCCTCTGTCAGAATCCAGAGTTTCAAGAAGATCGGAGGGGGTCAAAATTTCGGCCAAAAACGACAGTGTTACCCCTTATGTTTTTTTTTTCAGGTCAAAACTTTGACATCCGATATCTCGGCTCTGGAAGGGTCTAGAGCCTCCATTTTTGCGCGCTGGTTGAAGTCTCGTGGCCCTCTGTCAGAATCCAGAGTTTCAAGAAGATCGGAGGGGGTCAAAATTTCGGCCAAAAACGACAGTGTTACCCCTTATGTTTTTTTTTTCAGGTCAAAACTTTGACATCCGATATCTCGGCTCTGGAAGGGTCTAGAGCCTCCATTTTTGCGCGCTGGTCGAAGTCTCGTGGCCCTCTGTCAGAATCCAGAGTTTCAAGAAGATCGGAGGGGGTCAAAATTTCGGCCAAAAACGACAGTGTTACTCTTATGTTTTTTTTTCAGGTCAAAACTTTGACATCCGATATCTCGGCTCTGGAAGGGTCTAGAGCCTCCATTTTTGCGCGCTGGTCGAAGTCTCGTGGCCCTCTGTCAGAATCCAGAGTTTCAAGAAGATCAGAGGGGGTCAAAATTTCGGCCAAAAACGACAGTGTTACCCCTTATGTTTTTTTTTCAGGTCAAAACTTTGACATCCGATATCTCGGCTCTGGAAGGGTCTAGAGCCTCCATTTTTGCGCGTTGGTCGAAGTCTCGTGGCCCTCTGTCAGAATCCAGAGTTTCAAGAAGATCGGAGGGGGTCAAAATTTCAGCCAAAAACGACAGTGTTACCCCTTATGTTTTTTTTTTTCAGGTCAAAACTTTGACATCCGATATCTCGGCTCTGGAAGGGTCTAGAGCCTCCATTTTTGCGCGCTGGTCGAAGTCTCGTGGCCCTCTGTCAGAATCCAGAGTTTCAAGAAGATCGGAGGGGGTCAAAATTTCGGTCAAAAACGACAGTGTTACCCCTTATGTTTTTTTTTCAGGTCAAAACTTTGACATCCGATATCTCGGCTCTGGAAGGGTCTAGAGCCTCAATTTTTGCGCGCTGGTCGAAGTCTCGTGGCCCTCTGTCAGAATCCAGAGTTTCAAGAAGATCGGAGGGGGTCAAAATTTCGGCCAAAAACGACAGTGTTACCCCTTATGTTTTTTTTTTCAGGTCAAAACTTTGACATCCGATATCTCGGCTCTGGAAGGGTCTAGAGCCTCCATTTTTGCGCGCTGGTCGAAGTCTCGTGGCCCTCTGTCAGAATCCAGAGTTTCAAGAAGATCGGAGAGGGTCAAAATTTCGGCCAAAAACGTCAGTGTTACCCCTTATGTTTTTTTTTTCAGGTCAAAACTTTGACATCCGATATCTCGGCTCTGGAAGGGTCTAGAGCCTCCATTTTTGCGCGCTGGTCGAAGTCTCGTGGCCCTCTGTCAGAATCCAGAGTTTCAAGAAGATCGGAGGGGGTCAAAATTTCGGCCAAAAACGACAGTGTTACTCTTATGTTTTTTTTTCAGGTCAAAACTTTGACATCCGATATCTCGGCTCTGGAAGGGTCTAGAGCCTCCATTTTTGCGCGCTGGTCGAAGTCTCGTGGCCCTCTGTCAGAATCCAGAGTTTCAAGAAGATCGGAGGGGGTCAAAATTTCGGCCAAAAACGACAGTGTTACCCCTTATGTTTTTTTTTTTCAGGTCAAAACTTTGACATCCGATAATTCGGCTCTGGAAGGGTCTAGAGCCTCCATTTTTGCGCGCTGGTCGAAGTCTCGTGGCCCTCTGTCAGAATCCAGAGTTTCAAGAAGATCGGAGGGGGTCAAAATTTGGGCCAAAAACGACAGTGTTACCCCTTATGTTTTTTTTTCAGGTCAAAACTTTGACATCCGATATCTCGGCTCTGGAAGGGTCTAGAGCCTCCATTTTTGCGCGCTGGTCGAAGTCTCGTGGCCCTCTGTCAGAATCCAGAGTTTCAAGAAGATCGGAGGGGGTCAAAATTTCGGCCAAAAACGACAGTGTTACCCCTTGTGTTTTTTTTTCAGGTCAAAACATTGACATCCGATATCTCGGCTCTGGAAGGGTCTAGAGCCTCCATTTTTGCGCGCTGGTCGAAGTCTCGTGGCCCTCTGTCAGAATCCAGAGTTTCAAGAAGATCGGAGGGGGTCAAAATTTCGGCCAAAAACGACAGTGTTACCCCTTATGTTTTTTTTTTCAGGTCAAAACTTTGACATCCGATATCTCGGCTCTGGAAGGGTCTAGAGCCTCCATTTTTGCGCGCTGGTCGAAGTCTCGTGGCCCTCTGTCAGAATCCAGAGTTTCAAGAAGATCGGAGGGGGTCAAAATTTCGGCCAAAAACGACAGTGTTACCCCTTATGTTTTTTTTTTCAGGTCAAAACTTTGACATCCGATATCTCGGCTCTGGAAGGGTCTAGAGCCTCCATTTTTGCGCGCTGGTCGAAGTCTCGTGGCCCTCTGTCAGAATCCAGAGTTTCAAGAAGATCGGAGAGGGTCAAAATTTCGGCCAAAAACGACAGTGTTACCCCTTATGTTTTTTTTTTTCAGGTCAAAACTTTGACATCCGATATCTCGGCTCTGGAAGGGTCTAGAGCCTCCATTTTTGCGCGCTGGTCGAAGTCTCGTGGCCCTCTGTCAGAATCCAGAGTTTCAAGAAGATCGGAGGGGGTCAAAATTTCGGCCAAAAACGACAGTGTTACCCCTTATGTTTTTTTTTCAGGTCAAAACTTTGACATCCGATATCTCGGCTCTGGAAGGGTCTAGAGCCTCCATTTTTGCGCGCTGGTCAAAGTCTCTTGGCCCTCTGTCAGAATCCAGAGTTTCAAGAAGATCGGAGGGGGTCAAAATTTCGGCCAAAAACGACAGTGTTACCCCTTATGTTTTTTTTTTCAGGTCAAAACTTTGACATCCGATATCTCGGCTCTGGAAGGGTCTAGAGCCTCCATTTTTGCGCGCTGGTCGAAGTCTCGTGGCCCTCTGTCAGAATCCAGAGTTTCAAGAAGATCGGAGGGGGTCAAAATTTCGGCCAAAAACGACAGTGTTACCCCTTATGTTTTTTTTTTCAGGTCAAAACTTTGACATCCGATATCTCGGCTCTGGAAGGGTCTAGAGCCTCCATTTTTGCGCGCTGTTCGAAGTCTCGTGGCCCTCTGTCAGAATCCAGAGTTTCAAGAAGATCGGAGGGGGTCAAAATTTTGGCCAAAAACGACAGTGTTACCCCTTATGTTTTTTTTTCAGGTCAAAACTTTGACATCCGATATCTCGGCTCTGGAAGGGTCTAGAGCCTCCATTTTTGTGCGCTGGTCGAAGTCTCGTGGCCCTCTGTCAGAATCCAGAGTTTCAAGAAGATCGGAGGGGGTCAAAATTTCGGCCAAAAACGACAGTGTTACCCCTTCTGTTTTTTTTTTCAGGTCAAAACTTTGACATCCGATATCTCGGCTCTGGAAGGGTCTAGAGCCTCCATTTTTGCGCGCTGGTCGAAGTCTCGTGGCCCTCTGTCAGAATCCAGAGTTTCAAGAAGATCGGAGGGGGTCAAAATTTCGGCCAAAAACGACAGTGTTACCCCTTATGTTTTTTTTTCAGGTCAAAACTTTGACATCCGATATCTCGGCTCTGGAAGGGTCTAGAGTCTCCATTTTTGCGCGCTGGTCGAAGTCTCGTGGCCCTCTGTCAGAATCCAGAGTTTCAAGAAGATCGGAGGGGGTCAACATTTCGGCCAAAAACGACAGTGTTACCCCTTATGTTTTTTTTTTCAGGTCAAAACTTTGACATCCGATATCTCGGCTCTGGAAGGGTCTAGAGCCTCCATTTTTGCGCGCTGGTCGAAGTCTCGTGGCCCTCTGTCAGAATCCAGAGTTTCAAGAAGATCGGAGGGGGTCAAAATTTCGGCCAAAAACGACAGTGTTACCCCTTATGTTTTTTTTTCAGGTCAAAACTTTGACATCTGATATCGCGGCTCTGGAAGGGTCTAGAGCCTCCATTTTTGCGCGCTGGTCGAAGTCTCGTGGCCCTCTGTCAGAATCCAGAGTTTCAAGAAGATCGGAGGGGGTCAAAATTTCGGCCAAAAACGACAGTGTTACCCCTTATGTTTTTTTTTCAGGTCAAAACTTTGACATCCGATATCTCGGCTCTGGAAGGGTCTAGAGCCTCCATTTTTGCGCGCTGGTCGAAGTCTCGTGGCCCTCTGTCAGAATCCAGAGTTTCAAGAAGATCGGAGGGGGTCAAAATTTCGGCCAAAAACGACAGTGTTACCCCTTATGTTTTTTTTTTCAGGTCAAAACTTTGACATCCGATATCTCGGCTCTGGAAGGGTCTAGAGCCTCCATTTTTGCGCGCTGGTCGAAGTCTCGTGGCCCTCTGTCAGAATCCAGAGTTTCAAGAAGATCGGAGGGGGTCAAAATTTCGGCCAAAAACGACAGTGTTACCCCTTATGTTTTTTTTTCAGGTCAAAACTTTGACATCCGTTATCTCGGCTCTGGAAGGGTCTAGAGCCTCCATTTTTGCGCGCTGGTCGAAGTCTCGTGGCCCTCTGTCAGAATCCAGAGTTTCAAGAAGATCGGAGGGGGTCAAAATTTCGGCCAAAAACGACAGTGTTACCCCTTATGTTTTTTTTTTTTCAGGTCAAAACTTTGACATCCGATATCTCGGCTCTGGAAGGGTCTAGAGCCTCCATTTTTGCGCGCTGGTCGAAGTCTCGTGGCCCTCTGTCAGAATTCAGAGTTTCAAGAAGATCGGAGGGGGTCAAAATTTCGGCCAAAAATGACAGTGTTTCCCCTTATGTTTTTTTTCAGGTCAAAACTTTGACATCCGATATCTTGGCTCTGGAAGGGTCTAGAGCCTCCATTTTTGCACGCTGGTCAAAGTCTCGTGGCCCTCTGTCAGAATCCAGAGTTTCAAGAAGATCGGAGGGGGTCAAAATTTCGGCCAAAAACGACAGTGTTACCCCTTATGTTTATTTTTCAGGTCAAAACTTTGACATCCGATATCTCGGCTCTGGAAGGGTCTAGAGCCTCCATTTTTGCGCGCTGGTCGAAGTCTCGTGGCCCTCTGTCAGAATCCAGAGTTTCAAGAAGATCGGAGGGGGTCAAAATTTCGGCCAAAAACGACAGTGTTACCCCTTATGTTTTTTTTTCAGGTCAAAACTTTGACATCCGATATCTCGGCTCTGGAAGGGTCTAGAGCCTCCATTTTTGCGCGCTGGTCGAAGTCTCGTGGCCCTCTGTCAGAATCCAGAGTTTCAAGAAGATCGGAGGGGGTCAAAATTTCGGCCAAAAGCGACAGTGTTACCCCTTATGTTTTTTTTTTCAGGTCAAAACTTTGACATCCGATATCTCGGCTCTGGAAGGGTCTAGAGCCTCAATTTTTGCGCGCTGGTCGAAGTCTTGTGGCCCTCTGTCAGAATCCAGAGTTTCAAGAAGATCGGAGGGGGTCAAAATTTCGGCCAAAAACGACAGTGTTACCCCTTATGTTTTTTTTTCAGGTCAAAACTTTGACATCCGATATCTCGGCTCTGGAAGGGTCTAGAGCCTCCATTTTTGCGCGCTGGTCGAAGTCTCGTGGCCCTCTGTCAGAATCCAGAGTTTCAAGAAGATCGGAGGGGGTCAAAATTTCAGCCAAAAACGACAGTGTTACCCCTTATGTTTTTTTTTCAGGTCAAAACTTTGACATCCGATATCTCGGCTCTGGAAGGGTCTAGAGCCTCCATTTTTGCGCGCTGGTCGAAGTCTCGTGGCCCTCTGTCAGAATCCAGAGTTTCAAGAAGATCGGAGGGGGTCAAAATTTCGGCCAAAAACGACAGTGTTACCCCTTATGTTTTTTTTTTCAGGTCAAAACTTTGACATCCGATATCTCGGCTCTGGAAGGGTCTAGAGCCTCCATTTTTGCGCGCTGGTCGAAGTCTCGTGGCCCTCTGTCAGAATCCAGAGTTTCAAGAAGATCGGAGGGGGTCAAAATTTCGGCCAAAAACGACAGTGTTACCCCTTATGTTTTTTTTTCAGGTCAAAACTTTTACATCCGATATCTCGGCTCTGGAAGGGTCTAGAGCCTCCATTTTTGCGCGCTGGTCGAAGTCTCGTGGCCCTCTGTCAGAATCCAGAGTTTCAAGAAGATCGGAGGGGGTCAAAATTTCGGCCAAAAACGACAGTGTTACCCCTTATGTTTTTTTTTCAGGTCAAAACTTTGACATCCGATATCTCGGCTCTGGAAGGGTCTAGAGCCTCCACTTTTGCGCGCTGGTCGAAGTCTCGTGGCCCTCTGTCAGAATCCAGAGTTTCAAGAAGATCGGAGGGGGTCAAAATTTCGGCCAAAAATGACAGTGTTACCCCTTATGTTTTTTTTTCAGGTCAAAACTTTGACATCCGTTATCTCGGCTCTGGAAGGGTCTAGAGCCTCCATATTTGCGCGCTGGTCGAAGTCTCGTGGCCCTCTGTCAGAATCCAGAGTTTCAAGAAGATCGGAGGGGGTCAAAATTTCGGCCAAAAACGACAGTGTTACCCCTTATGTTTTTTTTTTCAGGTCAAAACTTTGACATCCGATATCTCGGCTCTGGAAGGGTCTAGAGCCTCCATTTTTGCACGCTGGTCGAAGTCTCGTGGCCCTCTGTCAGAATTCAGAGTTTCAAGAAGATCGGAGGGGGTCAAAATTTCGGCCAAAAACGACAGTGTTACCCCTTATGTTTTTTTTTCAGGTCAAAACTTTGACATCCGATATCTCGGCTCTGGAAGGGTCTAGAGCCTCCATTTTTGCGCGCTGGTCGAAGTCTCGTGGCCCTCTGTCAGAATACAGAGTTTCAAGAAGATCGGAGGGGGTCAAAATTTCGGCCAAAAACGACAGTGTTACCCCTTATGTTTTTTTTTCAGGTCAAAACTTTGACATCCGATATCTCGGCTCTGGAAGGGTCTAGAGCCTCCATTTTTGCGCGCTGGTCGAAGTCTCGTGGCCCTCTGTCAGAATCCAGAGTTTCAAGAAGATCGGAGGGGGTCAAAATTTCGGCCAAAAACGACAGTGTTACCCCTTATGTTTTTTTTTTTCAGGTCAAAACTTTGACATCCGATATCTCGGCTCTGGAAGGGTCTAGAGCCTCCATTTTTGCGCCCTGGTCGAAGTCTCGTGGCCCTCTGTCAGAATCCAGAGTTTCAAGAAGATCGGAGGGGGTCAAAATTTCGGCCAAAAACGACAGTGTTACCCCTTATATTTTATTTTTTCAGGTCAAAACTTTGGCATCCGATATCTCGGCTCTGGAAGGGTCTAGAGCCTCCATTTTTGCGCGCTGGTCGAAGTCTCGTGGCCCTCTGTCAGAATCCAGAGTTTCAAGAAGATCGGAGGGGGTCAAAATTTCGGCCAAAAACGACAGTGTTACCCCTTATGTTTTTTTTTACAGGTCAAAACTTTGACATCCGATATCTCGGCTCTGGAAGGGTCTAGAGCCTCCATTTTTGCGCGCTGGTCGAAGTCTCGTGGCCCTCTGTCAGAATCCAGAGTTTCAAGAAGATCGGAGGGGGTCAAAATTTCGGCCAAAAACGACAGTGTTACCCCTTATGTTTTTTTTTTCAGGTCAAAACTTTGACATCCGATATCTCGGCTCTGGAAGGGTCTAGAGCCTCCATTTTTGTGCGCTGGTCGAAGTCTCGTGGCCCTCTGTCAGAATCCAGAGTTTCAAGAAGATCGGAGGGGGTCAAAATTTCGGCCAAAAACGACAGTGTTACCCCTTATGTTTTTTTTTTCAGGTCAAAACTTTGACATCCGATATCTCGGCTCTGGAAGGGTCTAGAGCCTCCATTTTTGCGCGCTGGTCGAAGTCTCGTGGCCCTCTGTCAGAATCCAGAGTTTCAAGAAGATCGGAGGGGGTCAAAATTTCGGCCAAAAACGACAGTGTTACCCCTTATGTTTTTTTTTTCAGGTCAAAACTTTGACATCCGATATCTCGGCTCTGGAAGGGTCTAGAGCCTCCATTTTTGCGCGCTGGTCGAAGTCTCGTGGCCCTCTGTCAGAATCCAGAGTTTCAAGAAGATCGGAGGGGGTCAAAATTTCGGCCAAAAACGACAGTGTTACCCCTTATGTTTTTTTTTCAGGTCAAAACTTTGACATCCGATATCTCGGCTCTGGAAGGGTCTAGAGCCTCCATTTTTGCGCGCTGGTCGAAGTCTCGTGGCCCTCTGTCAGAATCCAGAGTTTCAAGAAGATCGGAGGGGGTCAAAATTTCGGCCAAAAACGACAGTGTTACCCCTTATGTTTTTTTTTTCAGGTCAAAACTTTGACATCCGATATCTCGGCTCTGGAAGGGTCTAGAGCCTCCATTTTTGCGCGCTGGTCGAAGTCTCGTGGCCCTCTGTCAGAATCCAGAGTTTCAAGAAGATCGGAGAGGGTCAAAATTTCGGCCAAAAACGACAGTGTTACCCCTTATGTTTTTTTTTTTCAGGTCAAAACTTTGACATCCGATATCTCGGCTCTGGAAGGGTCTAGAGCCTCCATTTTTGCGCGCTGGTCGAAGTCTCGTGGCCCTCTGTCAGAATCCAGAGTTTCAAGAAGATCGGAGGGGCTCAAAATTTCGGCCAAAAACGACAGTGTTACCCCTTATGTTTTTTTTTCAGGTCAAAACTTTGACATCCGATATCTCGGCTCTGGAAGGGTCTAGAGCCTCCATTTTTGCGCGCTGGTCGAAGTCTCGTGGCCCTCTGTCAGAATCCAGAGTTTCAAGAAGATCGGAGGGGGTCAAAATTTCGGCCAAAAACGACAGTGTTACCCCTTATGTTTTTTTTTTCAGGTCAAAACTTTGACATCCGATATCTCGGCTCTGGAAGGGTCTAGAGCCTCCATTTTTGCGCGCTGGTCGAAGTCTCGTGGCCCTCTGTCAGAATCCAGAGTTTCAAGAAGATCGGAGGGGGTCAAAATTTCGGCCAAAAACGACAGTGTTACCCCTTATGTTTTTTTTTTCAGGTCAAAACTTTGACATCCGATATCTCGGCTCTGGAAGGGTCTAGAGCCTCCATTTTTGCGCGCTGGTCGAAGTCTCGTGGCCCTCTGTCAGAATCCAGAGTTTCAAGAAGATCGGAGGGGGTCAAAATTTCGGCCAAAAACGACAGTGTTACCCCTTATGTTTTTTTTTCAGGTCAAAACTTTGACATCCGATATCTCGGCTCTGGAAGGGTCTAGAGCCTCCATTTTTGTGTGCTGGTCGAAGTCTCGTGGCCCTCTGTCAGAATCCAGAGTTTCAAGAAGATCGGAGGGGGTCAAAATTTCGGCCAAAAACGACAGTGTTACCCCTTATGTTTTTTTTTTCAGGTCAAAACTTTGACATCCGATATCTCGGCTCTGGAAGGGTCTAGAGCCTCCATTTTTGCGCGCTGGTCGAAGTCTCGTGGCCCTCTGTCAGAATCCAGAGTTTCAAGAAGATCGGAGGGGGTCAAAATTTCGGCCAAAAACGACAGTGTTACCCCTTATGTTTTTTTTTCAGGTCAAAATTTTGACATCCGATATCTCGGCTCTGGAAGGGTCTAGAGCCTCCATTTTTGCGCGCTGGTCGAAGTCTCGTGGCCCTCTGTCAGAATCCAGAGTTTCAAGAAGATTGGAGGGGGTCAAAATTTCGGCCAAAAACGACAGTGTTACCCCTTATGTTTTTTTTTTCAGGTCAAAACTTTGACATCCGATATCGCGGCTCTGGAAGGGTCTAGAGCCTCCATTTTTGCGCGCTGGTCGAAGTCTCGTGGCCCTCTGTCAGAATCCAGAGTTTCAAGAAGATCGGAGGGGGTCAAAATTTCGGCCAAAAACGACAGTGTTACCCCTTATGTTTTTTTTTCAGGTCAAAACTTTGACATCCGATATCTCGGCTCTGGAAGGGTCTAGAGCCTCCATTTTTGCGCGCTGGTCGAAGTCTCGCGGCCCTCTGTCAGAATCCAGAGTTTCAAGAAGATCGGAGGGGGTCAAAATTTCGGCTAAAAACGACAGTGTTACCCCTTATGTTTTTTTTTTCAGGTCAAAACTTTGACATCCGATATCTCGGCTCTGGAAGGGTCTAGAGCCTCCATTTTTGTGTGCTGGTCGAAGTCTCGTGGCCCTCTGTCAGAATCCAGAGTTTCAAGAAGATCGGAGGGGGTCAAAATTTCGGCCAAAAACGACAGTGTTACCCCTTATGTTTTTTTTTTCAGGTCAAAACTTTGACATCCGATATCTCGGCTCTGGAAGGGTCTAGAGCCTCCATTTTTGCGCGCTGGTCGAAGTCTCGTGGCCCTCTGTCAGAATCCAGAGTTTCAAGAAGATCGGAGGGGGTCAAAATTTCGGCCAAAAACGACAGTGTTACCCCTTATGTTTTTTTTTCAGGTCAAAATTTTGACATCCGATATCTCGGCTCTGGAAGGGTCTAGAGCCTCCATTTTTGCGCGCTGGTCGAAGTCTCGTGGCCCTCTGTCAGAATCCAGAGTTTCAAGAAGATTGGAGGGGGTCAAAATTTCGGCCAAAAACGACAGTGTTACCCCTTATGTTTTTTTTTTCAGGTCAAAACTTTGACATCCGATATCGCGGCTCTGGAAGGGTCTAGAGCCTCCATTTTTGCGCGCTGGTCGAAGTCTCGTGGCCCTCTGTCAGAATCCAGAGTTTCAAGAAGATCGGAGGGGGTCAAAATTTCGGCCAAAAACGACAGTGTTACCCCTTATGTTTTTTTTTCAGGTCAAAACTTTGACATCCGATATCTCGGCTCTGGAAGGGTCTAGAGCCTCCATTTTTGCGCGCTGGTCGAAGTCTCGCGGCCCTCTGTCAGAATCCAGAGTTTCAAGAAGATCGGAGGGGGTCAAAATTTCGGCTAAAAACGACAGTGTTACCCCTTATGTTTTTTTTTTCAGGTCAAAACTTTGACATCCGATATCTCGGCTCTGGAAGGGTCTAGAGCCTCCATTTTTGCGCGCTGGTCGAAGTCTCGTGGCCCTCTGTCAGAATCCAGAGTTTCAAGAAGATCGGAGGGGGTCAAAATTTCGGCCAAAAATGACAGTGTTACCCCTTATGTTTTTTTTTCAGGTCAAAACTTTGACATCCGTTATCTCGGCTCTGGAAGGGTCTAGAGCCTCCATTTTTGCGCGCTGGTCGAAGTCTCGTGGCCCTCTGTCAGAATCCAGAGTTTCAAGAAGATCGGAGGGGGTCAAAATTTCGGCCAAAAACGACAGTGTTACCCCTTATGTTTTTTTTTTCAGGTCAAAACTTTGACATCCGATATCACGGCTCTGGAAGGGTCTAGAGCCTCCATTTTTGCGCGCTGGTCGAAGTCTCGTGGCCCTCTGTCAGAATTCAGAGTTTCAAGAAGATCGGAGGGGGTCAAAATTTCGGCCAAAAACGACAGTGTTACCCCTTATGTTTGTTTTTCAGGTCAAAACTTTGACATCCGATATTTCGGCTCTGGAAGGGTCTAGAGCCTCCATTTTTGCGCGCTGGTCGAAGTCTCGTGGCCCTCTGTCAGAATCCAGAGTTTCAAGAAGATCGGAGGGGGTCAAAATTTCGGCCAAAAACGACAGTGTTACCCCTTATGTTTTTTTTTCAGGTCAAAACTTTGACATCCGATATCTCGGCTCTGGAAGGGTCTAGAGCCTCCATTTTTGCGCGCTTGTCGAAGTCTCGTGGCCCTCTGTCAGAATCCAGAGTTTCAAGAAGATCGGAGGGGGTCAAAATTTCGGCCAAAAACGACAGTGTTACCCCTTATGTTTTTTTTTCAGGTCAAAACTTTGACATCCGATATCTCGGCTCTGGAAGGGTCTAGAGCCTCCTTTTTTGCGCGCTGGTCGAAGTCTCGTGGCCCTCTGTCAGAATCCAGAGTTTCAAGAAGATCGGAGGGGGTCAAAATTTCGGCCAAAAACGACAGTGTTACCCCTTATGTTTTTTTTTTCAGGTCAAAACTTTGACATCCGATATCTCGGCTCTGGAAGGGTCTAGAGCCTCCATTTTGCGCGCTGGTCGAAGTCTCGTGACCCTCTGTCAGAATCCAGAGTTTCAAGAAGATCGGAGGGGGTCAAAATTTCGGCCAAAAACGACAGTGTTACCCCTTATGTTTTTTTTTTCAGGTCAAAACTTTGACATCCGATATCTCGGCTCTGGAAGGGTCTAGAGCCTCCATTTTTGCGCGCTGGTCGAAGTATCGTGGCCCTCTGTTAGAATCCAGAGTTTCAAGAAGATCGGAGGGGGTCAAAATTTCGGCCAAAAACGACAGTGTTACCCCTTATGTTTTTTTTTTCAGGTCAAAACTTTGACATCCGATATCTCGGCTCTGGAAGGGTCTAGAGCCTCCATTTTTGCGCGCTGGTCGAAGTCTCGTGGCCCTCTGTCAGAATCCAGAGTTTCAAGAAGATCGGAGGGGGTCAAAATTTCGGCCAAAAACGACAGTGTTACCCCTTATGTTTTTTTTTCAGGTCAAAACTTTGACATCCGATATCTCGGCTCTGGAAGGGTCTAGAGCCTCCATTTTTGCGCGCTGGTCGAAGTCTCGTGGCCCTCTGTCAGAATCCAGAGTTTCAAGAAGATCGGAGGGGGTCAAAATTTCGGCCAAAAACGACAGTGTTACCCCTTATGTTTTTTCGGTCAAAACTTTGACATCCGATATCTCGGCTCTGGAAGGGTCTAGAGCCTCCATTTTTGCGCGCTGGTCGAAGTCTCGTGGCCCTCTGTCAGAATCCAGAGTTTCAAGAAGATCGGAGGGGGTCAAAATATCGGCCAAAAACGACAGTGTTACCCCTTATGTTTTTTTTTCAGGTCAAAACTTTGACATCCGATATCTCGGCTCTGGAAGGGTCTAGAGCCTCCATTTTTGCGCCCTGGTCGAAGTCTCGTGGCCCTCTGTCAGAATCCAGAGTTTCAAGAAGATCGGAGGGGGTCAAAATTTCGGCCAAAAATGACAGTGTTACCCCTTATGTTTTTTTTTCAGGTCAAAACTTTGACATCCGATATCTCGGCTCTGGAAGGGTCTAGAGCCTCCATTTTTGCGCGCTGGTCGAAGTCTCGTGGCCCTCTGTCAGAATCCAGAGTTTCAAGAAGATCGGAGGGGGTCAAAATTTCGGCCAAAAACGACAGTGTTACCCCTTATGTTTTTTTTTTCAGGTCAAAACTTTGACATCCGATATCTCGGCTCTGGAAGGGTCTAGAGCCTCCATTTTTGCGCGCTGGTCGAAGTCTCGTGGCCCTCTGTCAGAATCCAGAGTTTCAAGAAGATCGGAGGGGGTCAAAATTTCGGCCAAAAACGACAGTGTTACCCCTTATGTTTTTTTTTCAGGTCAAAACTTTGACATCCGATATCTCGGCTCTGGAAGGGTCTAGAGCCTCCATTTTTGCGCGCTGGTCGAAGTCTCGTGGCCCTCTGTCAGAATCCAGAGTTTCAAGAAAATCGGAGGGGGTCAAAATTTCGGCCAAAAACGACAGTGTTACCCCTTATGTTTTTTTTTCAGGTCAAAACTTTGACATCCGATATCTCGGCTCTGGAAGGGTCTAGAGCCTCCATTTTTGCGCGCTGGTCGAAGTCTCGTGGCCCTCTGTCAGAATCCAGAGTTTCAAGAAGATCGGAGGGGGTCAAAATTTCGGCCAAAAACGACAGTGTTACCCCTTATGTTTTTTTTTCAGGTCAAAACTTTGACATCCGATATCTCGGCTCTGGAAGGGTCTAGAGCCTCCATTTTTGCGTGCTGGTCGAAGTCTCGTGGCCCTCTGTCAGAATCCAGAGTTTCAAGAAGATCGGAGGGGGGTCAAAATTTCGGCCAAAAACGACAGTGTTACCCCTTATGTTTTTTTTTTCAGGTCAAAACTTTGACATCCGATATCTCGGCTCTGGAAGGGTCTAGAGCCTCCATTTTTGCGCGCTGGTCGAAGTCTCGTGGCCCTCTGTCAGAATCCAGAGTTTCAAGAAGATCGGAGGGGGTCAAAATTTCGGCCAAAAACGACAGTGTTACCCCTTATGTTTTTTTTTTCAGGTCAAAACTTTGACATCCGATATCTCGGCTCTGGAAGGGTCTAGAGCCA